>JAKSZT010054075.1:1594095-1645355 GCA_026826555.1 Tolypeutes matacus
AAAAAAAAAAAAAAAAAAAAAAAAAAAAAAAACATATGAAGAAATGCTCAACATCACTCATGATTAGGGAAATGCAAATCAAATCTACTATGAGATATCATTTTACTCCTATCAGAATGACCACTATTAAAAAAATATAGAACTACAAATGTTAGAGAGGATGTGGAGAGATATTAACACTTCTTCACTGTTGGTGGGAATGCAGAATGATACACCCACTATGGAGGACTGTTTGGTAGTTCCCAAAGAAGTTGAATATTAACTTGGCATGTGACCCTGCAATATCACTACTGGGTATATACCCAGACGAACTGAGAGCAGTGACACAAACAGACATATGCACACCGATGTTCATAGCAACATTATTCACCATTGCCAAAAGTTGGAAACAAGCCAGGTGTCCATCAACAGATTAATGGATAAACAAATTGTGGTCTATTCACATGATGGCATATTATGCAGCCCTAAGAAGAAATGAAGTCATAAAGCATATGGCAACATAGATGAACCTGGAGGACATTATGTTGAATGAAGCAAGCCATACAGAAAAGGACAAATACTGTATGAATGCATTACTATCAACCAAATATATTGTGTAACATCTTATTTGATCCAAAACAAAAAAATTATATGCATCCATTACAGTGAACTGAGAAATGTATATACTTTTCATCTGTGTTTACATTTTGTTTTTAATTTTTTATATTTTCAATTATGAAATATACAAATAAAGTTTCAAAAAAATAAACAGATCAACAACAAAAAAAAACTAATAAGTTTGCTAGCAGCAACTCACTTTAAAAGAATATTCTACAGGCAGAAAAAAATAATCTCAAAAGTTTCAAGGCTCAGGATGGAAGGAAGAACAATATCTGTTAATGAAATTCATATATCTAAATGACTGTTGAATGGGTAAAGTAGTAATGATACCCATGGCCTAGGACATCAATAAAGTGTTAAAATACACCATAAACTAATATGTAACATAAGATAGGTAAATGGATATGTAGCAGTTTTATATCTTTATGAATTTCAAAAATAGATATTGGATTATGCTTGTAAACTGGTCTGTTAATCTGGGCAGGATTAAGTTATGATAAGGGTGTTGACAGGGCCACAGTCAGTAGGGTGTTGAACCCCACCCCTTGTTGGGTGGGGTCTCAAACATAAAAAGACATGGCAAAGAACAGAACTGGAGTAGTTTTGATGTTTGAGTTCTCATGAGCAATGACAGAGGCCCTGGGGAAAAGAGACAAGCCATTCACCTGACAGTTCACAGATGGCCTTGTGGTGAGTGGCAAAGCTTAGAGAGCCTCATATTCTACCGCTGACCTTGTGCAGGAAACAGAGGAGCTGAGCCCAGAGAGAAATGCAGGTCTGGGAAGAGAGGAACCAAGAAGCCTGAACCCTGGCAAATGTTGGCAGCTCTCTTGATCCAAGATGGGGTAACAGACTTTGGTGAAGAAAGAATCTTATGCTTTATGGCCTGGTAACTGTATCTTTTACCCCAAATAAATACCCTTTATAAAAACCCAGAGATTTCTGGTATTTTGCATTGGCACTCCTTTGGCTGACTAATACAGGATATAAAATATTTTGAAATATGTTATTTGGCCAGTAAATAATAAAAAATAAGTGCATATTTGGAAAGGCATGCAAAACTGACATAATTTCCCTGTACACTTTAAAGAATACTAAATAATGCATCTCATCCAAATAAATAGAAAAAAAATTGAACAAAAATAGTCAATCCAAAACAAAGTGTTCAGGATTTCCTGGGTTGCCATGTTGACCTTTTTTCTAGGGTCACCTTATACATGCATCTTTGGAAGCTGCCCCTTTCTCCTCCTTCAGAAGAATGAAGGTTCCAGGGTTGATTTATGTGGTGTTGCTTTGTCCCCATGATAAATGAAGTGTTGTATCACTTCCCCATTTCCTAGTTATGAAGTCACCAAACTGGATGTGATGCTCATTTGAAGCAAGAAGAACCATGAATGATAGAACAAAGAAAAAGGAAATATTGATGTGCTTCCCAAATTGGACACTCAGTTGATTGTTATTGGATCTTTCCTCTTTTCTAATGAATGTATTCAATGCTATAAATTTCCCTCTAAACACTGCTTCTGTTGCACCCCACAAACTATGAAGAAGCATAGGACATTAAGAAGTAGAAAGAAACACATATCAAAATGCTTGTGAGTGAAGATATATCCACTTCCACAACAGTACAGACCTAAGATGAAGCCAGAGAATGTAAGAAAGTTGGGAAAATATTTTCTCTGACCACAAGCATTGTTTCCTCAAAATAACAATTCTATGAATGTAACTTCACTTTGAAGGAATGTTGTAATTCAACGTAGAGGTAGATGGTGTGAGGAATGATCCAAAGGAAGTTTGGGACAAGGGAACCTCATTCCATGTGGAATGCAGGCAAGTTTATTTAGGCTGAAACTGCTTTTTATACCAAAAAGCTGATAGCAAAATTACGGCATCATTCACTAGTTTCTCAGCTTGGTACTTGAGAGCACTGCCTGTTTCTGTGTTCACAGACAATCTTTCTTGGGAATTCATATCATAACACCTTAGGGTTGTGTTCATTCCGTTCTGCCTCCTTCCACTGATGTCTGCAGTATGCAGTATCCTTGGAGACATTTACTAATGTTTCTCTGCCTGTAAGCATGCTTTTTAAATGCTTAACCCTTTAGGCTTTGGCTCTCTGAATCTTTTCCAACAATTCCCCATTTTTTGTTTTTTGTCCAGGATGACTGTGCCTGTCTTAGGTTGCCCTTCTCTGAAGGTCTTACCCATCACTGGGAACCAGACAAGATCCATGGACAGGGGTTTGTGAGTCAAGGGTTTGAAGTAGAATCAAGTTATTGGCATGGCTGTCCTTTTCAGCCCTATTAATGGGGGACAGCAGGACTTTGTGAATGCCTCCTAATAGTTTAGTGTAGCAGAGCACCAATGATCACCACGCCTAAGTTAGCATGTACAGAGTTTGATTTCCACCAATGTAAGGGGTTCATTTTATTTAGTTGATCTGTCACCATCTGACAAAATTCACTACCTGGAAGCATAGTACGTTGATTCTGAGACATTCTCAAAATCATTTTTTGCAACTCTGTAATTTTTATAAATAAATTTGTGTGATGACCCATTAAATGATGTTGAATTATTTTACATTCATAATGGGAAACATTGTATGGGAGAGGAGTGATACAAAATGCAATTTTATTCCAATCACACTTCAAACCTTGTTTTAAATTTAGATTATATACCTGATCTCCCATTTGTGTAACAGCCATCTCTAAGTTAAGCCTATTATTAATTTGCTCATCTATATATGTCTGACTATGCCATAGCTTACTATCATTATGATATCAATTTTTAAGATATTGTTGTGTTTGGACATTCTCATGTAGGGTAGTTCCTGTCACAGCAGTGGCTGTAATAATACTTATAAGCACTAAAATAGCAGCTATAATTAATCCAATTAAACGTTTGCTTCTTTTCAAATGACTTAGTATGTGCCAAAGGATTTGGCTCTCAGGTAAGTCTGCCAGCAGTGGTTCATGAGAACTGGAAGCCATATTCCACAATTGCATCATCCTATTAGATCCACAGTAGAAATCTCCTGTAAATCAGATTCTGACTCAAAGGTGTAAAGGGAGCAATTGCTGCATAAAAACCATGTTTGATTAATGCTCACTGTTCCTACTATAGAAACAATGGGTTCCTGTACACCTATTTTAAGAAATTAAGTGGATTTTCTTTTTAAACTGGTAATATTAGTTGTACTTTCTTGTCATTCAAAAACTGGGCTAGTTCCCAAAAATAATTACCACAAAAATTTTTTAGCTAAGTTTAGTGCCCCATAGTTGTGAGATTTATCCCTGATGAATACAATTTAGTGACTTAATTATGCTTATGACATCCCCAAAATTCTAAAAATAATGATAGCTCTCATTAGTTGATTTTGTTGAATTATTAATTTTTCAACTTATGGTTGTGTTTACATTAGGTTTTGTTATTCTTATAAGGGCCCAATACTTTACAATTCTATAAGAATTATTAAAGAGCACTACCTCAGATGAAGCAAAGCATGAATGCCATTTATCAATTTGTACTATGATTTTGAGAGTGTATACATGGTTCAAAGGATCCCATGCAGTTAGATCATTTAAGAAAAGGAAAGCTTAAATTTTCAATAAATTTCCTCCCTCCTTAGGTTTTAGAGGAAGACAAGAATCAACAGGCCCAGGAAAATGAAAAGACTGGTTAATATAAAAAGGTAGAATTTGTCCCCCAAAGTCAAAAATTCTAAAAGTGGTGAATTAGTATTATAAGCCTAATATGTATAATTATGTGAAAGTGCATTTCTTACTGCTGTGGTTGTAAAGGTAAGCATAGGAAGGAATAACTGTGTTAGAGTGACATTTTGCCTTTTAGAATTTACCTTCTTTTCTGCTTTTTGTGTGAGCTTCTTCGGCTTGTTTTTGTCTAGGTTTCCGACATCTGGACAGGACCCAAAGATGGTCTCTTTTATCTGTAATGGTAAGAGCAAATCCTTGACCCTATATCCTAACTTAAATTCTGCCTTATTCCATTGACTATTATTTTTATGCTTTCAGTAAACTAGTTGTCCAATATTTGTTTCTGTATTATTGCCTGATTATTGCCAGAAATGTTCTGCTGATGATGAATATGATTCTGACCTTTGGCTTAAAAAATTTATTGTAAATAATGTTTGATATAATTGTTCTTGCACCTCATCATTTCCCCCTTTTTTTGTTTTTGTAGCATTTGTAGAGGTTTAACTGTTAATATTTTATAATTATACATACATTCACAGGCTTACTAAATCAGGGGATACACTGATATACTTGGCTTATTTTTGGCTAGAGTCCTGGATAAATACAAGATAAATATTAATATCTATTTAATTAAATAAGCTTATATTGACAATTACGGTGAGAAACAAATATTATAACTAGTTAAAAGATTACATAAATATTGAACAAAATTATAGAATGACAGATAAATAGAGCAGATTTATATATATACTTACAAATATTTAGCTTTTAGCTGGGAAGTGTTGAAGTAGGAACTGATACTAGAGTTTTGGTTGACTGTGTTTAGGATTAATGAATTTGATACTATAAATGCCAACTTGTGAGTATTTTGCTAATTCCTGAGGAAGGAGCCAGCCTCCTCAGGAAGGAACACAACACTCCCTGAGCAGTACATTTTAAGTTTTATGCATCAATCCCTGGGAGAGTGGCCAGCTCCCTCAGGGAGGAATACAACACCCATTGAAATGCAGTTTTTTTTTTTAAATGTTACAAAATATTCTTGATGTGCTTACTATTTTAATTTTCAATATTTTTACTGAAAAGTGAATAGTGTTAACTAGCAAGGCATTGGTTTATGGATTAAGAAAGTTTCCTCTATGATGCTTTACTTTTAGGCTTGAACAATACTTGCCACACTGGTTTTTTTTGTTTGTTTGTTTGTTTTTCTTTCTTTTTTTTATTTTGGGTAAAAATCAAAATTTTCACAATACATACCAACATTTGCAAAATGATATATAAATATATATGCATATATGTGCATTTGCTTACAAAAATGTTATATATATATATATATAAATATATTTAAAGAGGTGCTTAGATTACCCAAAATATTACACGGAAACCACTGGGATTCCCATGTTGCTCACACTTGTTTTTTAATATAGTTAATTTCAGGATTGTTTAAACTGAATACGAGATTTACATATACATTTAATAAAACACATTTATGAGTACTATACAAGTTATTAAATTACTTAAGTATGGAATGTATTTTAATAAAGTTTTGATTAGTATTTAAGTATATTATACATAATTCATAACTATAGTAGATTATACAACAGACATCCAATGAATAAACTTTTATTTCTTAAGCATTTAAGAGTCTTAATAGCATAATTAGAATGACCTTAATTTCTGTATTTTGTATAGTTGGGGCATAGGTAAAAACAAATTACTGTTTCCTATTTGGGCTGTGGGGTAATACATTAACTTGTAATTTTAATCCTTGCATTGGTTTTATTGTTAACATTATAATTATAATTGGGGCTGTTGCTTACAGTGTTGAATATAAACTTGATTTATTTTTGACTATTTTACAGGAAGGGGAATGTGGGCTGGATTGACTTGTTTAAGAAAATATTAAAGAAAGCTTTAGCAAGTTTTAAAACAACGTGATAGTGACATAACTGGATATGTATTTTTTGCAACAAACTAGCAATATTTGGCACCCCTTCATGCTGCAGTGTTGTTATTTTATTTTACTACATTTACTGTTATGCACTACTCTGGCAGCCTTTAATAGCTGCTTTCTTTTTGTAGTTACAACTAAAAATTATGATTAATAACATTGTATTTTTATTTAATATTATATGGAAACATTATTAAATTTCAGGAATTTTATACACATTTAAAGTATTCATATGAACTTTTTATTCATATAAGTTTGTTATAAAATTAGAAAATTTCTTTTAATTATATAACAGTTTTAAATACTTCATTCAACTTATATCACATGAACTTAACTATTTTTAGCATTTTATCTTTATTTATGTAAAAGACCAACTTATATGTGAGTTTGAAATAAAAACTATCTTTGAGGACTTGAGT
Source organism: Tolypeutes matacus (assembly GCA_026826555.1). NCBI lineage: Eukaryota > Metazoa > Chordata > Mammalia > Cingulata > Chlamyphoridae > Tolypeutes > Tolypeutes matacus. Next base: position 1,600,776 of record JAKSZT010054075.1, read on the forward strand.
TTGAGAAACTATGTTCAAACATTGTGTTCTTTCTAAAAGTTATAAGACCAGTTTCTCTATGGAAACAATAAGGTTAATGTACAAGAAGCTATTTTGATAGGGTTAGGTATAGGGATGAGTGAGGGTTAGGGTTAGGGTTAGGGTGAGTTTTACGTTATGGTTATGGTTAGGATTAGGGTTAGAGTAAGTTTTGGGTTAGGTTTAGGGTTAGTTTTAGGGTTAGGTTAAGCTTAGGGTTAGGGTTAGGTTTAGGGTTAGGTTAGGGTTAGGGTTTGGTCAGGGTTAGGATTAGGGTTTGTTAGGGTTGGTTAGGGTTAGGGTTAGGGTTATGTTTATGAAGGAGTTTCAATTAAAGTCCATGACTATTGACAGAAAGCACGTCACCTTTGAATGTAATAAACAAGCTCTCCAGTCTCCTTTTAATAGGAGCTGCATGGGGAATTATCCTTAGGCAATATTTCTAAATTGTAGAAATGTAAAAGATATGAGTCATTGCGATTTAAGACTTGTTGATTTCAGCTCATTTATAACTGTTTAGTATCTATTACCCTTGCACATCTGCACTTGTATTGGTCAAAGCCATCCTCTATGAAGTGGCTGGGCTCTTCTCTCCATATAGGATAGAGAGTCCCCTGATCACATTTTTTCTTCTCTTTGTCTTATTATTTCTTTCTCCTCTTCAGCACTGTTTTCATGAATCCAGTTTCTGAAAACCAACATATGTCGCCTGAACAGGGAAATTTAAAATGAAACTTTTCTTTCAGTCAGTGCCCGGACCAAGGAGCTCCTGAGAGTGGCTTTAAAGAAAAAGAAAACAGAAAAGGTAAGCTTCATCCTTGGAATCATCAAGGAAATGGGTAATCAGCAGTCAAACTTTGAAGAATTCTCTAGAGTGTTAAAAACTTTGTTAAAATGCACTGGTGTAACTATTAAATCCTCAGCTTTTGAGGAACTTTTTTTTCTTGAACAGAAACATCGTTATTCATTTCAGCCACAAGGACAGGGTATTTTAAACCTGGAAAAACGGAATTTGTGATGAAAGCTTTAAAAAAAGCTCATCAAAAGATAGAAATAATTCTCCATCATATATGGTCTTTGTTTAGTCTTATTACTGTTGCTCTTGAAACTTTACAATCAGATGAAGATTGTAAACAGGATACTGCTTTTGCTGGACCGATAGCAGAACAAGCTAATGGTGATTTTAATGAAAATATACATGAAAAGGTTAATGAACAGGCAAAAACAGGTAAACGCATGTCTAATAAAAAGAAGGAAAGGAAAAAGGAAGTTTATGGAACTTTTCCAGCAGTCGTTATGCCATCTGCTCCAAATTATGATTTTTTGTCTTTTGAACCAGTATCTGCACCACCTAAGGTTTCTCCTGATCCATTTTTTTGCAACATTTGATGACCCTCCAAAAGTTTCTGTTTTTCTGCCAGCACCATTCTCCTCAATTATGAAAAGTATAGTACAGGGAAGTAGAGAGAGAGATTCAGAGGCTATGCAACTCTTTTCTACTTTTCCAGTAACAGTAACTCAAATTCTTTTAGATGTTGACAATCCCCAAGGGGGTGTACAATATGAGCATGCTCCATTTCCTTTTAAAACTATCGAAGAATTAAAACAAGTGTGCACTCATTATGGTGTAAATTCTCCTTATACTCAAGGATTGGTTCAAGGAATGGCACAAGCAGACAGATTAATACCCTGGGATTGGGATTTGTTTGCTCGAGCTGTTCTTAGTCCAGCAGAATTTTTACAATTTAAAACTTGATAGGCTGATGAAGCTAATATTGTAACATGACAAAATCAACATCAAAATCAACCAGTGCCTATTACTGCTGAACAAATATTAGGAATAGGTCAATCAGCTGGAGTTCCTTGCCAAGCTCAATATGATGATATTGCCATTGTACGTTTGATTGTGCTGCCTAGCTGCCTGGCAATGAATCCCCACCCCTGGACAGGCTGTACAACCACTTTCAAAACTTGTTCAAGGAAATACTGAAGCTTAGGTTGTATTTGTAGCTAGGCTGGCAGATGTAGTTGACAAGACAGTAACTCAGCCTGACCTTAAAGAGATGCTTATTCTGATGTTGGCTTTTGATAATGCTAATAGTGAGTGTAAAAAGACTTTGTGTCTGATAAAGGCAAATGGAGATACTTTTCAGGATTATATAAGGGCACGCCAAGATATTGGGTCTAATACATATAACATCACCTTACTTGCAGCGACCATAAAGGGACATAGTCCTATGGTTGATAATTTAAATTGCTTTAATTTTGGGAAACCAGGTCATATGAAAAAAGATTGCTGAGACAAACTGGTGTAAGACTTCCATCTAGTGGCAATAATAGATGAATACTGATTCGTGCATGTCCTATATGGCAGAAGGGGTTTCACTGGGCCAAGGAATGCCATTTAAAATACCATAAAAATGGCAGTCTCATTAAAAAGTTGGGAAACTTCCAAGCAGGCCTCGCTCAAGGCCCTCAGACAAACAATATGAGCACATTTCCCAACCTAGCTCAAATTTACCCAGTCAGCAACAGAGCAGCTTACTCCAGCGCATAACAGAATTTAAGGCAGTTACCAAAGTCAGTGCAGCCATCGATATTCCCTCAACTGAAACTAAGTTTATTACTCTTTCAATGGGTATACAAAAAATAAGAACAGGAATTAAAGGGCCTATCCCAGAAAACAATGTAGGTTTCATTATTGACCATAGAAGTCTTATGACCCAAGGTGTTTTAGTACAAACTGGGATCATTTACTCAGATTTTGATGGAGAAATTTGTTTATTGGTACAAACTTTAACTCTCTATCAAATTGAATCAGGAGATAGCATAGCTCAACAACTTCTGTTACCGTATCGTAAACCTTCTTTAAAACGTGCAGAGGAATTTGGTTCCACCAGGCGTAAAGTATTTTGGCAAACAGCAATTGGAGATGAAAGGCTTGAAATTAACATAAGAATAAATGGAAAGATATTTTAGGATTGGTGGATACCGGGGCTGATGTCTCTATTATTGCTAAACGATATTCGCCACAAGCTTCGACTTTGCAAAAGGTGCCTACAGTTTTCACTGGCATTGGCACAATGACTGATGTTTACCAGAGTACTCAGATATTTAAGGTAGAAAGTCTGGAAGGACAAGAGTCTGCTTTGCAACTTTATGTTGCAGATGTAGGACTTAATTTATGGGGAAAAATTTATTATACCAATGGGGAGCTTATTTGAATATTCCACACATTTCTGATACAGCTTAACATCTTATTACTCACATGCAATATGCTCCCCCTTCTCGACCCAATATGACCTACTGGAGACTACCATGGCCTAGGATATTCAAATTTAGAGTAGGGGCTACTGTTACAAAGGGCTTCGCATTGTCTTTAAAATGGCTAACAAACAAACCTATCTGGATAGAACAGTGGCCCCTTCCAAAAAAAAAATTGGAAGCCCTGAAAGAATAGTGCAGGAACAGGTAATAGCAGGGCATATTGAGGACTCTACTAGGCTGTGGAATTATCCAGTTTTTGTAATTAAAAAGAAATCTGGCAAATGGTGCATGTTAACTGATTTGCATGAAATTAACAAAGTTATTCAACCTATGGGGTCTTTACAGCCTGGTTTACCATCCCCAACTATGATCCCACAAAATTGGCATAATATTATTATTGACTTAAAAGACTGTTTCTTTACTATTCCTCTTAATCCAAATGATAGAGAAAAATTTGCATTTACTATTCCTTCTATTAATCATTCAACTCCTACTGAATGATATCAGTGGAAAGTTTTACCTCAGGGAAAGATGTACAGTCCTACTTTATGTCAATCCATTGTTCACATTCCATTACAAATTTTATGAAAACAATTTCCTAAGGCTATAATTATTCATTATATGGATGATATTCTTTTTGCCACCAAGCAATCTTCTGAGCTGAAACAACTATTTCAGCTGGCTAAAGAATTTCTTCCTCAACATGGGTTGCAAATAGCAAAAGAAAAAAATTTAAAACAGGTCCCTATTCAGTATTTAGGTCATACTATTAATAGAAATATTATAACTCCACAAAAGGTCCAGTTTTGAACTGATAATTTATGTACTTTAAATGATTTTCAGAAATTACTGGGTGATATTAATTGGTTAAGGCCTACTTCAGGAATTCCAATTTACACTTTAACAAATCTTTTCAATACTCTAACAGGAGACCCTGAGTTAAATAGTCCTCGCATCTTAAGCACAGAAGCAAAAGAGGAGTTAAAATGGAAAAAAGAGTACAAAAAAGCCAGCTAACAAGGATAAATATAAATCTTCCAATTTCTCTTTTAATATTTCCATCTTGCCATTGCCCTGCTGGGATACTTTGGCAAGAGGAGGGCATAATAGAATGGATATTCCTACCCAAAAAAGATACAAAAAATATTCATACTTATCCTGAAAAAATCTCAGCAATAATATCAAAAGGCCGTATTCACCTGAGACAGCTTATGGTTAGAGATCCTGATAAAATCATACTAGACCTTACAAAGCAGGTGTTTTCTCAGCTCTGGCAGTTCAGTAACTCTTGGAAAGTGGCCTTAGCAGATTTTATTGGAACAATTGACAATCACTTCCCAAATTCAAAATTTTTACAGTTTTTAAAACGGATTTCATGGATCCTTCCTAAGGTTGACAAACAACAACCACTCTCTGCTGCACCAACTTACTACACTGATAGCAGAAGTAATGGAAATGCAGGCTATTTAGGACCAACTACAAATTCCTGGAAAAAACCTTATTTATCTTTCCAAAAAGTAGAACTTATGGCTGTTATTCAATTGCTAACTGATGTTTCTGAGCTTTAAATATTGTGTCTGATTCTGCTTATGTTTGTCCCATTGCTTGTCATACAGAAACAGCTCAAATAACTCCAGTTTCTGAATTAGAAGTTCTTTCCCTACAATTACAAAAAACTGTTCATGAATGATCTAATCCAATCTACATTACTCATATTCGTTCCCATTCTCAACTTCCTGTCCCTATGGTTTCACAAAATGATTTAGCAGATAAACTTATTGCTCATACAGAATCTGCTGCTGATTATCATAAACTTACACATACTAATGCTTCTGGCTTATGTCACAAATATCCCCACTTAACAATAAAAGAAAGTAAGAGGATTGTTAGACAATGTCCTACATGTGGGCCCATAAATGCCCCCACTTTCTCTCCAGGAACTAATTCCCATGGAGAACATCCTAATGAAATTTGGCAAATGGGTGTTACACATGTGCCCTCTTTTGGCCACCTTCAGTATGTGCATGTGACAGTGAACACATATTCTAATTTTATTTGGGTGACTGCTCAAGCTGGTGAATAGGCCTCACATGTATGTTCTCATTTATTACATTGTTTTGCTGTAATGGGCCTGCCAGCACAGCTAAAAACTGATAATGGGCCTGCCTATCATAGTCAATCTTTCAAATAATTTTGTAGTGACTGGAATATTAAAAATGTTACAGGAATTCCATATAACCCACAAGGACAAGAAATAGTAGAAAAAGGCAATCACTTATTAAAATTAATGTTGCAAAAACAAAAAGGGGAAGATGGAGGACAATCTGCTAAATACAAACTATCTAAAGCATTGCTTGCCTTAAATTTTCTTAGTAGACAACAAATTTATAATACCACAGCAGCAGAAAGACATTGGGAGGTTAAAAAAAAGAAATGAAAATGAAAAATGTGGAACACCAATATATTGGATAAATGAAAAAAACAATAAATGGGGAAAAGGAGAGTTAAAATTTTGGGGCCGAGGTTTTGCTCTCATCATTACAAAAACAGGAAAAGAGCAGTGGATCACCATCCAGAAGAATCAAGCCTAGAGTTGAAGATGCTGCCAAGACTTAAACTATGGACATGGTGGTTTTACATTGGATTAATTATAGGTAAAGTATTAGGTCAAGGTAAAATGTCACATCATAATTACGCTTCTTGGTTGTGCATGGCCAGCCCACCTCTTCTAGAGCTGTTTGATTGGAGTGGTGAGTCTTGCCCAATTTGTCTTGATCAGTCTCGCCATTTTCTATAGATATATGACTACCCTTAAAGCCAAAAGTAGAAGGAAACTTATAGAGGATTTAACTTTGCCTTTAGGGGAATGCCCTATTTTTGTTGGATATGGTTCTGTGTGCATGCAGCCTAGGAATCACAGTATAGTTTTAACAGAGACAAATCAAACTCAAATTTATGTTCTCATTTTCCATTCTTTGCCATAAAAAACAGAAAATTTGGTAAATCTTACATGTCACTCTCACAACAGACTACTTAATGACAAATGGCATATTTGTCATGGGTATGCAGAGGTTGTGTTGTTTAATGATTCCTATGGAATTGTAAAGGATTGGGCCCTTATATGGATACTGAAACCTTTTAAAAACACAACCATACCTTGGTTCATTAATAATTCAACCATAATCACAAATGACAGTAATCCTTATTTCTGGAATTTTGGTAATACAGCATTTATTAACAGCTCAATAATTTGGAAAAATCAAGAAAGATATATCCCATACCATGGGACACTAAACTTAACAAAACTCAAAGTTATTTGTGGAAATTATTTTTGGGAACTGGTCCAATTTATGAAAGGCAAGGCAGCAAAATTGATATTACTATTTTAAAAAGAAAATCAACTCAATTTCTTACAGTATGTGTATGAGATACTATAGTTTTATCATTGTAAAAGTCTCTCCAATATGAGTTTTTTCATGTTCTGTGAGGTATGATTTGTACATAAAGGCTTTTTCACATGCCTAGCATGTGTATGGTTTCTTTTTAGTAGGGAACCTCTTGTATCTGAGATTTGTCATTTGAATTAAAGCTTTCCCACATATATATGATTTCTCTTCAGTAAGAATTTTCTGATGAATAAAGAGCTTTTCTGTCAGGTTGGAAACTTTCACACATGTATGACATTTCTATCATTATTCCCTTGTGTGGCTTTTAAAAAGAGGAGTAAAAAATGACTGTAAACAGCAGCCTACATTCAGGACACTCTTATGGTTTCTCTCTAGTTTGAATTTTCTCATATTCCATGAGGTTTTGTTTCAGATGGAAGCATTCCCATGTTCATTACAATGCTATCTAATGTATGAATATTTCATGTTGAATGAGATTTCATGCCTGGGTGAAGGATTTCCAATATTCCTTACATATACAGGGTTTTACTCCTGCATGTTTATTTGATGTGACTCTAGCCTTCCCATATTCATGAATTCCCAAATGGTTTCTCTGAAGGATTGATTCTCAGGTATCTCATAAGGTCGAATTTCCAAGAAAACTTCACACACATTACACTAAATAGTTACCCATTACATTCTGGGAAAGCATTTTTAAAATTACCATTTTAAAAATAATGCTGCCCATTATTGCAGCATTTTCTTTATTTTTTTTCTCTTTTTTTATTGTGTGTAAAAATCAAGTTTTCCACAATACATACTAATTTTTATAAAATTATGTATAAATATATATGCATATATGTGCATTAGTTTACATATATATTCTTTACATATATATGTTAAAAGGTGCTTAGATTACCTAAATATTACAAAGAAATTACAGGGATTCCCATGTTCCCCACCTTCCACACATCAAAAACATCCACACACACATCCTTCATCAGTGTGGCACATCACCTACAATGGATATACACATCCTGGTGCCTTGCCACAAAGCATAGACCATAGAACACATCGTAGACCATACTATCTACCACACAGTTCTGCATGGTATATGCTGGTGTAAAGTCACAGCAATGCCACTCAGGACAACCCATAAGTCCCCCAAAAAACCCTGCATTTCAACTGCCCTTCACCACCTTGCCCCAAAAGTGTCCAGTGGCCACCAGCTCCACCTCACTCTTATAATTTCTTCTGTTGCTTGAATCACAATATGTATACAACAGAATAACATTAAGTCCTCTCTAGTCCATAGCACTTCCCCCAATCCTGTGGGGACTGGGATGGTGATGTCCACTCCACCTCCAAGTGAGAGAGGGCTTATATCCCAATGATTCAGTGGATGAGATTATCCTGCCTGCAGCTTCAGGCCCTCTCCATTCCCTTGGATGACCTTTGCCCATCATCGTCTCTTCGTCAGGTGACTTGGACGATTTCATTGAGCTGTAGGGTAGGAGATGCAGCTCCACCGAGATCACACATACATATGGTACATAGGTAGGCCAGAGGCTCTAGTCTCTGGAAGTTCACATAAATACTCCACCATCACATATAGGTTTGAATAGAAGGGACTGATGAACCATGTGCAAAGAAGACTTATTTAAGACCAACTCGATCACACTCAGGAGAAAATATTGCAAAGTTGAACCCACTAATAAGGCATCAATCTCTGTGGCTATCCCCACTTAGGTTGGACCTATGTGTCTCCAGAGCCCTCAGGAGCCCGTCTGTGTGGGGTGATATCCACTTTGATGTTCTATGAGATTCTACTGAGGTATGTGTAAGCATTACCTCTGGGATGACCTCCTGACTCTCTTTGAAGTCTCTTAACCACTTGAACTCATTTCTCTTTACCTTTTCCCCATTTATTCAAGGTCTTTTCCAATCACGTTGCCAGTTGGCACTTGGCATTTATCCCTCATTGCCAGGGAGGCTCATCCCCGGGAGTCATGTCCCATGTTGGGGGGAAGGTAATGCATTCACATCTGAGTTAGGCTTAGAGAGAGGCCATATTTGAGCAACAAAGAGCCTCTCAGGTCGCAACACTTAGGCACCCCTTAACAGTAGGCTAAGTTTCAATTACAAGAGCAAAGACTCATAAGGCTAGATATCAATAACAGGAACCCATCAGTGGACCATCCTCTTTTGCCAGACACTGCTCCTGCATTCAGAGGACTGCTGCTGCTTCCTTGGAGAATGTTTTAGTGCTCTCCAGGCTGGGCATTCAGATTCCCTCATTTATTGAGTGATTGTCTATCCACCGTGAACATGCCCCATCCCTTGATCATTTGAACAATTTCATATATCTTTCATGCATATTCAGATGAACTTACTCACATGAATCCCCCATCCCAGACAACCCCCACGAATGATCTTATGCAGCCCCCATTATAACCCTTCTATGTTCTAAACCTTCCTTGGACATGAAGCCCATATAATAACAAAATACAATTAATAGGAAAAATAATAATAATGATGAGCTTAAATGAAAGGGATAAGTATAAGGAAACTTAGAAGAAAAAGACACTACACTAAAAATAAAATATAATTAGCAGATTGGACCATTTAAAAATGGGATAAAACAAAAAAAAATCCTTTTTAAAAAAATATTATTTTTTTCCATTTATTACTGTATTTTCAGATGTGTAGTGTAACATAACCCCTTCCCCCTCTCATTCCCCAGGGTCTCCCAATTTTTCATTTAATTTTCAAAGACATTTTGCTCACAGCAAAGTCACACATGGAATACTAGAGACTCCCACATACCCAACCTCCCTCCCCCTTCCCCAGCCCATATTAAGACCTTTTTTAATGGATGTTAGCATTGTTATAACTGTTATACATATAGCAAGATATAGCAACTAAACATTGTCAGTGGTTTACAGTATAATTTACAACTTAGAAGATACAGTTTAATAATTTTTGATGATATTTACCATGTCCTGTGAACATTACTGTAAGATAATGAAAAACCTTTCCCATGTCCACTAAATACCCCATTTAATCATAACTGTTCCTTCCTCCCCATCCCCCTGGAGCATATGACACTGCCCTATCTTGACTCATGGAATGAAAAGATTCAAAGTTATATGCCTTGGTTTTTTCCAACCTACCCTATCTAATCTAGCACCCTGTGAAGCCTGTGCCAGCAAACACAATAATGTCACTACCCATCTGTCCTATCCTTCAAAATGCAACTATACTCTATCCTTTTACCATAGATTATGTCCATGTGGGTGATGGCTCACAGCTTTCTCTTCTCTTTCTCTCCCTTGTTAACATATCTTTAAGGCAATGGTTCTCAGAGACTGCTCACTTTCTTCAGTTGAAATCAGTGAGGTCATATACTGTTCATCCTTCAATACCTTGCTTCTTTCACTCAACATGTGGTCCTCAAGATTAATCCATATTATTATATGTGTTAGCACTTTATTCGTTCTTACAACTGAGTAATATTCCATTGTATGTATGTACCATATTTTACTTATCCATGCATCTGTTGATGAGCACCAGGGCTGATTCCAACTTTTGGCAATGGTGAAAAATGCCATTATGAACATTGGTGTGCATATATCTGTTCGTGTCTTTGCTTTTAGTTCTTCTTGGAATATACCCAGAAGTGGAATTGCTGGATCATATGGATGATCTATTGTTAGATTTCTGAGGAACCGTAAAACTGTCCTCCACAGTGGCTGGACCATTCCACAATCCAACCAGCAGTGGATGAGGGTTCCTATTCCTCCACATCCTCTCCGACACTTAGTGTCTGCTGTTTTTTGAATAACTGCCATTCTGATGGGTGTAAGATGGTATCACATTGGAGTTTAGATTTGCAATTTCCTGATAGCAAGTGATGTCGAGCATATTTTCATGTGCATTTTAGCCCTTCATATTTCTACCTTGGATTTTTGAAAAGATGCTGAGAGCCAGAGTATAAAAGGTAAAGCTTTTTAAAAGCATGCTTGCTGGCAGAGAAACAATAGTAAATGTCTCAAAAGACACTGCATACTGCAGACATCAGTGGGAGGAGGCAGAGTGGAATGAACACATCACTAAGATGTTATTGTCTGAATTCCCAAGAAAGATTGTCTGGGAACACAGAAACAGGCAGTGCTCTCATGTGCCAAGCTGAGGAATTAGTGAAGAATGCCATACTTTTGTTATCAGCTTTGTAGTATAAAAAGTAGCTTCAGCTTAAATAAACTTTCCTGAATTCCATATGGAGTGAGGTCAACTGATCCCAGTCTCTTTGTATCATTCTTGGCACCATCTACCTCAGATGGCCACAAACATGGGGCACGACTAGTCTTTTCTCTGGATCAGTGTCATGGAAACAAGGACAGCTGGGTCCGACAGTCCTTGCCTTCTGTTGGGAGTCAAATAATCTTGATCATCAGGGTAATGGTTAATCAGTCAACTCGGTTAGAGGAATATTCCAAAGTTGTGAAGACCCTATTAAAGAATACATGGGAAATTGTGACGACCATAAAATTACTAAAACTGTTTTCTCTTTGAACAGAAACATTGTTATGTATAGTCTTTGTATAGTGTTATTTCTGTTGCTCTTGAACCATTACAGTCAGATGAAAATGAAGATATTAAAATGGACACTGCTATTGCTCACACTGGAGCAGAAAAATCTAATGATGATATTAATGAAAATATATATATGAAAAGTTAATGAAAAGGAAAAAACCGATTAGCTCATGTCTTAAAAAATGAAAAAAAGAAAAAGGGAATTTATGAAACTTTTCCAGTGCTCATTAAGCAATCAGTTCCAAAAGATGATTTATAGTCTTTTGAATCAGCGTCTACACCTCCTAAGGTATGTACTGATCCATTTTTTTACAACAATTGATGACCTTCCAAGAGTTTCTGTTTTTGTGCCAGCACCATCCTCTTCAATTATGAAAAGTAGAGCACAGGGAAATAGAGAAAGAAATTTGGAGAGTATGCAAAATTTTTTTTACATATCCAGGAACAGTAACTCAAATTCCAATAGATGCTAACAATCCCAATGGGGGTGCACAATATGAGCATGCTCCTATTCCTTCTAACACTACCAAAGAATTAAAACAAGCATACACTCAATATGGTGTAAATTCTCCTTATACTCAAGAATTGGTGCAAGGAATAGACAAGCAAACAGATTAATACTCTGGGACTGGGATTTGTTAGCTCAAGCTCTTCTTCTTTTTTTTTTTTTTTTTAAAGATTTTATTTATTTATTCATTTATCACCCCCTTGCTGCTTGTGCTCGCTGGGTCAGCTAACCACGCCGTGCGGGCGGGCTTGCCTTCACCAGGAGGCCCCGGGAACCGAACCCGGGGCCTCCCATATGGTAAACGGGAGCCCAACTGATTGAGCCACAGCCGCTTCCCATCAAGCTGTCCTTAATTCAGCAGAATTTTTACAATTTAAAGCTTGATGGGCTGATGAAGCTAATATTGTAGCATGACAAATCAACAGGAAAATCCACCAGTGTCTATTACTGCTGAACAAATATTAGGAATAGTTCAATGGGTTGGTAATCCTCACCAAGCACTATATGATGATATTGCCATTGTACAAGTGTGATTGTGCTGCCTATCTCCCTGGTGATGAATCTCTACCCCTGGTCAAGCTGTACTATCATTTTCAAAAATTGTTTAAGGAAATACTGAACCCTATGCTGAATTTGTGGCAAGGCTGGCAGATGTAGTTAACAAGACAGTAACTCAATCTGATCTTAAAGAAATGCTTATTCTAATGTTGGCTTTTGATAATGCTAACAGTGAGTGTAAAAAGGCTTTATGCCCAATAAATGCAAATGGAAGAACTTTATGGGATTATATAAAAATATGCCAAAACAGTGGGCCTAATACGTAGAACATGAACCTTTCGCAGATGTTCTAAAGGGATGTAGTCCTATGATTACTAATTTAAATTGCTTTCAATGTGGTAATCCAGGTGATATGAAAAATGATTGCCAAGCTAAAACTAGTGTAAGAGCTCCATTTAGCAGTATTAATAAATCAATACCAAGTCGTGTGTGTCTGAAATGCCAAAAAGGGTTTCACTGTGCCAAAGAATGCCATTCTAAATATCATAAAAATGGTAGTCTCATTAATAAGTTGGGAAAATTCCAAGCGGGCCTTGCTCAAGGCCCTTAGGCAGATGATATGATCACATTTCCCAGCCTTGCTCAAATTTACCTAGTCAACAACAGAGTAGTTCAATCCAGCCTGTAACAGAACCTATGGCAGTTACCAAAGCAGTACAGCTGTCACTCCTTCCTCAGCTGAAACTGAGTTTATTAGTCCTTCACTGAGTATACCCAAATTTAAGAACAGGAATTAAAATGTCTATTGCAGAAATCTGAACTTTGTGCATAAGTGTACTCCTAATGTGTAGTAATCAAAATATACATGTGAAATATCTGTATACATTGCTAAATTTGAGTATAACGGTATTTATGCTGTTTAAGTTGTCCTGGCTGGTTGTTGATTATGAATAAAAGTGTTTCAAAGAACAAGCTTATATATTACAGGTAACATAGATTCCAGAAAAAATCTTAAAAACAGTAAAACCAAAGATGTGAAATGATGAAAGGTTTGAAGACAGCCATAACAAAGGAGTGAAAATTATGGGTCAAATTAGTAAGCTTTATGTTTCTGTTAGTGTGTCATAATCCTTTATATATTTGTCTGTTTGTTCAGTGTCAGTGTATATTTTGATACCTCTGGATGGTAATATTTAATTGATAAATGAAGCTCATTATGAGAGCTCTATTCAATTGGCCAAAAATTAAATAAGTGCATATATTAATAAATAAATATGGATTTTAGTTTAAAATAATAAAAAATAGTTATACTCAAATTAAATCATTATTCTAACAAGTTTGTTTAATGTTGATCGAAATTATATATTGTCAGAAGTTGGCTTGGAAGTAGTTTCCAAAATCACTGTTGTAACTTAAGTATGGAAGGTACATAGAGGGTGCTTTTATTATTATTGCTAGATAAAGTAACTAGTTATTAAAACAAAGTAAAGTGTGGGACAAAGCCTGAATGAATATAAAAGTGCAAAAGTCTTGTGAAAAAGGAATTTTTTGGTCAAAGCTAAGAAAAATTTAAGCAGTCTATCTATAAATATTTAAAAACTTTATTGTCAAACAATGCAATAATATAAAGTTAAAGTTTTATTCTTTATCAAAGTATCTCAAGTCAGTAGTCTGTTTTAGTAAAAGTTTACAAAGTTTTTCTCCTCAAAAATCAGTATGCAATAAAGAAAGTCTGTTTTATCGAAATAAGTTCTTGTATTTTATCCTTATCGTTTCCATGATGAAACAGGTCTTATCAATTTACAAAATAGCACAATGCTTGAACCTGCTTTCTCAAAGTCAAACCCCAAAAGATAGTTTTTATTTCAAACTGTCACAAATAACTTGGTCTTTTACCTAAAAAAATTAATAGTTAAGTTTTTATTAATAGTTAAGTTCATATGATGTCAGTTGAATGAAGTATTTAAACTGTTGTATAATTAAAATAAATTTTCTAATTTTATAACAATTAAAGTTATATGAACATAAAGTTCATATGAATACTTTAAATGTGTATAAAATTCCTGAAAATATAATAATCTTTCCATATAATAGTAAATAAAATATCATGTTATTAATACTAATATTTAGTTATAACTAGAAGAAGAAAGCAGCCATTAAAGACTGCCGGGGTAGTGCACACCAGTAAATTACAGTAAAATAAAATAACAACATTGCAGCATGCTATGGTCCCAAATATTGCTAGTTTGTTGCAAAAAAATTATTATCCAGTTATGTCACTATCACTTTGTTTTAAAACTTGCTTAAGCTTTCTTTAATATTTTCTTAAACAAGTCAAGAGAACCCACATTCCCCTTCCTGTCAAATAGCCAAAAATAAATCAAGTTTATAATTCAACACTGTAAATAACAGCCCCAATTATAATTATAATGGTAAGAACAAAACTAGTGCAAGTATTAATATTATAATTTAATGTATTACCCCACAGCCCATATGGGAAATACTAATTTGTTTTTAACTATGCCTCAAACTATACGAAATTTTAAAAATTGAGCTGATTCTAATCATGCTACTAAGAATCTTAAATGCTTAAGAAATAAAAGTTTATTCATTGGATGTAAGTTATTCTATAATCTACTGTAGTTATGAATTACGTGTAATATACTTAAATACAAATCAAAACTTCAATACAATACATTGCATATATAAATAATTTAATAACTTGTATGTTACACAAGAAGATTTTTTATTAAGTATAATAAATCTTTTGTTTAAATTTGAACACTGCTGAAACTAAATATCTTTTTAAAAAAAGTTTTAGTAAGTATTGTTCAAGCCTAAAAGTAAAGCATCATGCAGAAACTTTTCTTAATCAACAAACCAGTTCCTTGTTAGATAACACCTTTCAAATTTCAAGAAATATATTGGAAATTAAAATAGTAAGCATATCAAGGACGTTTTGTAAAAAATAAAAAAATAATAAAGTGCATTTGAAAAGGTGTTGTATTAATCCATCGGGGAGCTGGTCACTCTCCCAGGGATTGAGGAATAAACCCTAAAATATACTGCCCAGAGAGTGTTGTGTTCCTTCCTGAGGAGACTGGCCCCTTCCTCGGGAATTAGCAAAATACTCACAAGTTGTCATTTATATCTGTTAAGGTAAGCATCCAAATTCCTTCTCTAGCTGTAACCCCTAATACTCCTTCCTCAGATTTATCTGCATTGGCAGATTATTTTGGGTACACATTTCTGTTTGAAAAACACATGCATTCTCTAGTTTCATCCAACCCACAACTTATCACATTTGAGAAAAATATTGGAGTACAACTGAAGAATATACCTAAGTTTTCTTTCTTAAGATACTTGAGATTAGCAGTATATCATCTAATTATGAAAGGATCATTTCCGTTTTAAAATAATAAAGAAAATTGGAATTAAGTAAAAAGCAGGCCACTGTTGTTCAGTGGCTGTTAAACTTGAATCCTCAACAGAATGAGGTGAAGAAACTGGAAAAATATCAATGGTTGGGGTGTTTTGTAAGAAAATGCTACGATAATGGGAAGCATTATTTTTAAAATGGTAATTTTTTAAAATGCTTACCCATAATGTCATGGATTGAAGAACCAGTGAAAACAGCCAGGATAACTTAAAATAAGTCAAAAGCCCATCTTTACATAAGAGAAATCTCGAGTTCTAATGCATAAATTAGTGGTAAGAAATTGAACAATGATGAGTGTGGAAGAAGATGTGGGAGGAGCAGAAATCAGAACAAACTGCAAGTGCACATTTCCAAGAGGAAAATTTTATCCTGAATTGCACAGTCACGGGTGCTTCCTCCAAAGATTGAGGTTTTATGGAAACATTGCACTCTCTCACAACTTCACTTCTATTCTTGTCAGCCTTAGGTTCCAGGAATTTCTGGGATTCCCATACTATTTATGAAGGTCACTGGCCTAATGTTGCTCATTCTGGTGATGTTATTGTTGTAGACAAAGCTGTATCTGAATTTTGACATTAGCTTCCTGAGACCAGCAGGTTTCATCTTGGCATTGCTCTTTCTTTATCTGCCCCAAGATTGGAGAAGGTGAATATAGAACTGGAAGAAGGAGACCTGAGTTGTGCCTGTTACCCAGGAGAGGTACAGTAAGAGCAGCCTCCTCTGTGGGTCAATCCTGGAGGCCAAGAGAAGGAGGGAGGGGCAAAAGAAGAAGTAGTAGGAAGTCTCCTCTGCAGCCCCCGACCACAGGCCCCATGCTTTTACCTGCCCCTGCCAAATTGGCCCTCCCCTGTATGAGGTAGGTACATCATACTGGGCCATCTGTGACTTTATACTAGTTCCCCAAACCCTGTGAACCCCCTTCATGACTCACTGACTTGCAGGCCTTGCTGGCCAAGAGCACTGCCCCTCTGTCTAACCAGTACTCATTCTCACCTAGTCTGGTGACCTGCACAGTTTATAGGTGAATTAACAGGGCAGCAGCATCACACTGCCATTTGGGAACAGGGCAGCTCATCATCCCTGTGTCCCTAGCAGTTTGAGTTTGCCAAGCATTGCCAATGCAAAATACCAGAAATAGGTTGGCTTTTATTGGAGTTTATTAGGGTTAAAGCTTACAAATACGAGGCTGTGAAAATGTCCAAATCAAGGCATAATCAAAAATGCTGTCTTAATATAGGTCTGCTGTTCCTGTTCTCCAGCCAAGACAAATATTGGGCCTGCCTGTCTCTCTCTGCCTTCTCCTCCAAACTCACTTTCTCTCTGAGCTCAGCAGTGGGCCATCAGACAAAATTGCTCACACCGCTGCCTTCACTTATGGCTTGGATGTTTTGAGCTTCAAGCTGCTCCATGACTCTAGCCTCTGGCCTCTCCCCCACCCTCTCAGGGTTTCTGTGTATCTCCACAGGTGTAGGAGAACCGGGAGCC
Organism: Tolypeutes matacus; assembly: GCA_026826555.1. Taxonomy (NCBI): domain Eukaryota; kingdom Metazoa; phylum Chordata; class Mammalia; order Cingulata; family Chlamyphoridae; genus Tolypeutes; species Tolypeutes matacus. The sequence continues at coordinate 1,617,973 of JAKSZT010054075.1, forward strand.
CAGTCCCAAATTGCAGGGTAAACATGGCAGCACTCTTTCTCTGTGTGTTCCATGTATGTAGGACTTCAGCACAATGATTGGTGTCCATCCTGGTGACTGAAATCTACTCAGAGGCCCTTAACTAAACTAAAGCAATCTAAGAAAATTGACCTTATTGAAAGCTCCATTATCTGAATCTAACCATAATGTCCTACATACAAAATGCTTACACACACAGCAATGGGTTAGTAAGAACATATATTTCTGAGGTGCACCCAAGACTCAAATGAGGGCATTAACCCAGGGCACAGGGATCAAGGCGGGTCTCCTAATTCTGGGAGAAATGGGAACTCATGAAGCAATGGCTGTACTTTGGGTGAAGGCATCATTGAGAACATGGGGTGCAGAACTCCATTGTACTGGTCCCTTGACTGGGCAAAAGAAGAACTTAATATACTGTGCTTTTTCCACCAAATCTTTGCTTCAAAATCAGGTGTGCAAATCAGAGAGTTGTGCCATTATTCCTAGCCCCCAGAGCCAGAACGCACAGATTTTGCCTGGGGGTAGGGGGCAGGAAGGAGGCTGTAAAACTGAAAGCCACTAATTTCTTCTCCAATGAACTGATTTACAGTTACAATAGAATTGAGAAATTCAACCCTAAGGGTGTTCTCAAAAACAGTGGAGATCAAAGAGAGCCAGAGGTTTAATTCATCTCAATCCTTCAACTAGAAGGGAAATAAATACTTTTAGAGGTGAGTAAAAACTAATAAAGTTTACTAGCAGCAAGTTACTTTAAAAGAAATGTCAAAGAATATTCTTCAGGCAAAAAATCATATAATGTCAGAAGATTCAAGATACAGGATGGATTGAAGGACAATATCTGTTAATTAAATTCATGTATATAAATGACTATTGTATGGATAAAGTAATAAGGATATCCGTGGCCTAGGACATTAACAAAGTGTTCAATACACCATTAAATAATATATTCAATAAGATGGGTAAATGGCTATGTAGCAGTTGGATATCATTATGAATTTCAAAAATAGATATTGGATTATGCTTGAAAACTGGTCTGTTAATCTGGGCATGATTAAGTTATGATAAGGGCATTGATTGGGCCACAGTTGGTAGGGCTTGAGCCCCGCCCACTGGTGGTGAGATTTCAAACATAAAAAGACATGGCAAATGACAGAGCTGGAGTAGATTCTGATGTTGGAGTTCTGAGTAGCAAGGACAGAAGGCCCCATGGAAAAGAGACAAGCCATTAATCTGACAGTTTACAGCTGGACTTGTGGAGAGAGGCAAAGCTTAGAGAGCCTCATAGTCTACAGCTGACCTTGTGGAGGAAAGAGAGGAACTGAGCCCACAGAAAAACACAAGACTGGGAACCCAAGAAGCCTGAACCCTGGCAAATAACAATAGCTCTCTTGCTCCAAGATGGGTAAAAGACTTTGGTGAAGGAAGAAACTTATGCTTTATGGCCTGGTAACTGTAAGCTTCTACCTCAAATAAATACCCTTTATAAAGACCAAGAGATTTCAGGTATTTTTCATCAGCACCCCTTTGGATGACTAATACAGTATATAAAATGATTTAAAATACATTATTTGGCAAGTCAATAATAAATAATAAATGCAGATTTGGAAAGGAAAGCAAAAGTGATATAATTTCCCCAGCAAAATTTAAAGAATATTAAATAGTGCATCTCCTCCAAATAAATAGAAGAAAAAAAAGTTAAACAAGAATAGTCAGTCTCAAATAAAGTTTTCAGGATTTCCTGGGTTGCCATTTTGCCTTAGTTCTAGGGCAACCTTACTCATGCATTTAGAAGCTGCACCTTTCTTATCCTTCAGAAGCCTGAATGTTTCAGGGCTGATTTATAGGGGGTTGTTTTGTCCCGATCATAACTCAAGTACTGTATCACTTCCCTATTTCCTAGTTATGAAGTCACCAAACTGGATGTGTTGCTCATTTGAAGCAAGAAGAACCATGAATGACAGAACAAATAAAAAGGAGATATTGTTGCACTTCCCAAATTGGATGCCTAAATGACTGTTATTGGATCTCTCCTCTATCTAAGTAATGCATTCAATCCTATAAATTTCCCTGTAGCACGGATTTTGCTGCCCTCCACACACTATGAAGACACATACGACATTAAGAAGCAGAAAGAACCACATAACCAAAGGCTTGTGAGTGAATCTATACCCACTTCCACAACAGTACAGACTTAAGATGAAGGCAGAGAATGTAAGAAAGTTGGGAAAATATGTTCTCTGACTGCAAGCATTGTTTCCTCAAAATAACACTTCTATGAATGGAACTTCACTTAGAAGGTATTTGCATCATGCTTACCTAAGCATGAAGGAATCTATGTAAGGAAAAAATAATGAAGAGAATGAATTTTGCCAGTTTGCCCACATGATAGTCCTACCCATTAAGTGTAATGAGTGTAAAGTTTTCTTGGAAATTCAAATTCATGAGATAGCTGAAAATTAATCCTTCAGAGAAACCATTTGGCATTTCATGTATTTGGGAAAGCTAGAGTCAAATCAAAGTAACATGCAGGATTAAAACCCGATCTATGTAAGGAATATTGGAAATCCTCACCCAGGCTTTAAATCTCATTGAGCACTTAGATGTTCTATGAGCTCCTACTGAGGTGTGCATAAGAGTTACCTCTGGGATGACCTCCCGACTCTCTTTGAAGTCTCTTAGCCACTTGAACTCATTTGTCTTTACCGTTTCCCCCTTTTATTCAAGGTCTTTTTCCAGTTGTGTTGCCGGTTGGCACTTAGGAAAAGTTTTCAATTAGCAATAATCGTGCCTCGGTTAAACCTCATTGGCTACGATACTGCCACTGTGCAAAGCTGCCAGTTGGCACTTGGTATTAATCGCTCGTTGCCAGGGAGGCTAATCCCCGGGAGTCATGTCCCACGTTGGGGGGAAGGTAATGCAATCATATGCTGAGTTTGGCTTAGAGAGAGGCCACATTTGAGCAACAAGGAGGCTCTCAGGTGGCAACCCTTAGGCACCCCACAACTGCAGGCTAGGTCTCACTTACAAGAGCAAAGACTCACAAGGGTAGTCATCAATAAAAAAAAAAAAAAAACATCAGTGGGTCATCCTATTTTGACAGGCACTGTCCCTACACTCAGAGGACTATTGCTGCTCCCTTGGAGATTGTGGCAGAGCTCTCCAGGCTAGGAATTCAGATTCCCTCATTTATTGTGTGATTATCCACCCATCGTGACCATGCCCCATCCCCTGATTCTTTGAATGATTTTGTATATCTGTCATATATATTCGGTTGAACCAATCCCCATGAAACCCCCCCCAGACACCCTCCCCCCAATAATCCCCCGCAGTACCCATTGTAACCCTTCTGTGATCCAAATCCTCCATGAACATTTAGTCCATAAAATAATCAAATACACTTACTAGGAAAAAGAAACAAGTGTGATAAGCTTACATGCAAGAGACAAACATAAGGAAACTCAGGGGGAAAACAAAACAAAACAAATAATCAAACAAAAAACAAAACAAAATAAAATATAATTAGTGGATTGGGACATTCAAAAAATGGGCAAAAAAGCAAAGGAAATGCCTTTAAAATATATATTTCTATATATATTCATTTTTATTTCCTTTCTCTTTTCTTTTTTCCCTTTTTTCCTTCCCTTTATCACTGTGTTATCGAATGTATGGTGTGCCATGACACCTTCCTCCTCTCAATCCCCATTGTCTCCCAATTTTTCATTTAATTTTCAAAGAAGTTTTAGGTCACAGCAAAGTCACACACGGTGTGCCGGAGACTTCCAGATACCAAACCACCCACCCTTCCCCACCCCATATTAACTCCCCCTCCTTTTTTTTTTTGGTTGTTAGAATTGTTATAACTGTTATGCAGATAGCAAAATATAGCATAACCATAATAATATAAATAAATAAATAAATAAATAAATAAATAAATAAATAAATAAAATAAATCTCATTGAGCATGAAATATTCATACAATAGTTAGTAATGTAATGAACATGGGAATGCTTCCATCTGAAACAAAACTCCTGGAATATGAGAAAATTCAAACTAGAGAGAAAGCATAGGAGTGTCCTAAATGTAGTCTGCTCTTTACAGTCATTTTTTCACTCCTCATTTTAAAAGCCATACAGGGGAACAAGCATAGAAATTTAATAAATGGGGGAAAGTTTTCAACCTGAAATAAAACTTATTTATTCATTGGAAAATTTTTACTGAAGAGAAATCATATATATGTGGGAAAGCATTAATTCAAATGCCAAATCTAAGATACAAGAGATTTCCTAATGCAAAGACCCCTATGCACGTAAGGCATGCGTAAAAGGCTTTTGGTAAAAATTATATCTCACTGAAAATGAAAAAAACTCATAATGCACAGAAACAAAATGAATGTAAATAATGCAGCAAAGCCTTCAGCCAAAAGCAATAGTTCATTTAACATCAAATGATTCATTCTGGAGTAATACCCTATATATGCAATGAATGTGGAAAAACCTTCAACCAGAAGGAAAAAATCATTAACCATCTGAGAAAACATACTGTAGAGAAACCCTATGACTATGATGGATATGGGAAAGCTTTCATTCGGAAATCAAGCCTCATTACACACCAGAGAAGACAAACTCGAGAGAAACCCTACATATGTAAGGAATGTGGAATAGCCTTCAGCCAGAGGCAGTGTCTCATTATATATTAGAACCTTCCTACTGGAGAGAAATCCTGTGAATGAAATGAATGTGAATCTCTAGAGTCTCCACATCCAGTCTGTGCAAATTGTTGACAATTTTTAAGGAAGTGGTTGTGACTGTGCAATTCAATATGTCTTTTTCCTCTTGGAAATGTGCACTTGCAGTTTGTTCTGAGATATGCTCCTCCCACATCTTCTTCCACACTCATCTGTGTTCAATTTGTTACCACTAATTTATGGATCAGAACTCGAGATATCTCTTAGTTTATGTGAAGATGGGCTCTCCACTAATTTCTTATTATCCTGGTTCTTTACACTCGTTCTTTAATCCATTACATTCTGGGTAAACATTTTAAAAATTACCATTTAAAAAATAATGCTGCCATTATTGTAGCATTTTCTTATAAGGGACCGCAACCATTTATATTTTTTCAGTTTCTTCACCTGATTCTGATGTGGATTCAAGTTTAACAGCCTCTGAACTACAGTGGCCTGCTTTCTACTTAAATCAAGTTTTCCTTATTATTTTAAATCAGAAATGATTCCTTTCATAATTAGATGATATACTTTTAATCTCAAGTATTTTAAGTAGTTAGAAAATTTATTTGTATTCTTAAGTTGTACTCCACTATTTTTCTCATAAGTGATAGGCTGTGGGATGGATGAAACTAGAGAATGTATGTATTTACAAACAGAAATATGTACTCAAAAATAATCTGCCATTGCAGATAATGCTGTGGAAGGAGGAAAGGGGGTTTTGTTTAGAGAAGGAATTTGACTATTTTCCATAACACACATAAATTATTTTTATATTCTTTGCACGGATAATTTGGTTATAATTTAAAAGAAATTATGAAAATAGTACACAATGAAATCATACAAAGTGGTTGGTTTGAATATATCGATTTGTATCTGCAACAATACAGGGTTGGGAGGGGCACTTCCCTTCACCCTTTGCAATAGTGTCCCTTATAAAGGGAAAGTGCTCAGTCCCCTCAGCCCTCTTCCCAGCTGCCTGAACGTGTGGAGGCCTCCCACAGCAAGAGTGAGCACTGAGCATGAGGATCATGGGCGTGACCATGTGAAGGCCACATGGCTCTCTACACGAGTCCGGTTAGAGGGCTGTTATCACCAAAGTAGACGACGGATTCCTGCTGCTTATTATGCAGTGAAGACCCGCTAGAGTGACTCACATCACTAACTGAGACTGTGAAGTTTGAGCAGGGCTTTCTCCCTGTTCACATTTGTGGATCAAGGACCTATTATGATGGTTTTCATTGGGGCTCTAAGAGTTTGGTTCCCAAACAGGACATTCCCTCTTTGGCTTGGGGGAACTGCATTGAACACGTATTACATTCCACCTTCTTCAAATGTTCATCAGCTTCTTCCCACCCAACCCATCCGTTCTCTTCTGGGATTGAAGAGGTCTGTATCATTTTCAACTCTGTTCAAATTGTGTTGTAAATTTTATATTTAATTAGTCTGAGAACTATCTGGCATCTGCACCCTCTGAGGTTTTCTGCAAACATGACACTATCTCACAACCTCACTTCTATTCTTGTCCGCCCTAGGTCCCAGGACTTTCTGGGATTCTCTTACTATTTATAAGGGTCTCTGGCCTAATGTTGCTCATTCTAGTGATGTTATTGCTTTAGCCAATACTGTAATGTGAGTTTTGAGATTTTCTTCCTGGCAGCAATAGTTTTCATCTTGGCATTTTACTTTCTTTAGCTGCACTTAAGATTGGAGAAGGTGAATGTAAAACTGGAAGCAGGAGACATGAGTCTGTGCCTGAGAACCAGGTGGGGTACAGTAAGAGCATCCTCCTCAGAGGGTCAATGCTGGAGCCCAAGGGAAGGAGGGAAGGGCAAAAGGAGCAGGAGCAGGAAGTTTCCTGTCTGTGCTCTGACAGCCATACTGTACCAGATCCCATGTCCCATGCTTTTATCTGCCCCTGCCCACCTGGCCAACAACTTCCTGAGACAGGTACATCATTCTGGGGCATCTGTGACTTTAGTTTAGCCCCAACCATATGACTCCCCTGCCCGACTCCCTGTCTTGTAGGCTTTGCTCGTCAAGGCCACCTCCTCTTCTATCTTACCAGTACTCATTCCTGCCTAGTCTAGAGACACCAACAGTTTACAGGCAAATTGCCTGGACAGCACATCATACTGTCATTTGGGAACAGGGTAGCTCTCCAACACTGTTTTCCTAAGTGTTGGAGTTTGCCAAGTGCTGCCAATGCAAAATACTAGAAATAAGTTGGCTTTTATTGGAATTCATTAGGGTTACAACTTACAGTTTTGAGGCTGTCAAAATGTCCAAATCAATGCATCATTAAAAATGCTGTCTTAGCAAGGGTCAGCTGCTCCTGAACCCCTGCCAAGACAAAATGTTGGGCCTGCCTGTCTCCCTCTGCCTTCTCTTCCAAACTCACTTTCTCTCTGAGCTCAGCAGTGGGCCATCAGACAAAATTGCTCACACTTCTCCCTTCTCCTCTAACCTGGATGTCTTCGGTTTCAAGATACTCCATATCTATAGCCTCTGGCCTCTCACTCAGCCACTCAGGGTTTCTGTGTCTCTCCACAGCTGTAGGAAATCCTGGAGCCCTCTCCCACATGGCAGGGTAAACATGGCAGAGTCTTTCTCTTTGTGTTCCGTGTATGTAAGACTTCAACACAATGATTGGGGTCCTTCCTGGTACGTGAAATCTAATCAGAGGCCCTTAACTAAACTAAAGCAATCTAACAAAAAATGACCTAATCAAAAGTTCCCTTATCTGAATCTAACCAAAATGTCCTACATACAAAAGGCTTACACACACAGCAATGGGTCAGTAAGAACATACTTTTCTAGGGTCCACACAAGCCTCTAATAAGAGCATTTACCCAGGGCACAGGGTTCAGGAGAGGTCTCCTAAGTCCAGGAGAAATGGGAACTCATGAAGAAGTGGCTGAACTTCGTGTGTGGCCATCATTGAGCCAAATGGGGTCTTGACCATTACACTGGTCCCTAGAATGGTCCCAAGAACAACTCAATAAACTGTGTTTCTCTGTCAAATCTTAGCTCTAAAATCAGGTGTGTAACTCAGAGAAGTGTGCCATTATTCTCAGCCCTAGAGCCAGAGCACACAGATTTCTCTGGGTGGTGTGTGGGCATGAAGCAGGCTGTAAAACTGAAGGCCCCTAATTTCTTCTCCAAAGAGCTGATTACATTTACAACAGAATGGAGAAATTCAACCCTAAGGTTTCTCTCAAAAGCAGTGGAGATCCTCGAAGGCCTGCAATTTAATTCATCTCAATCCTTCAGGAAGATGTGAAATACATACATTAACAGATAAGTAAAATCTAATAAAGTTGCGAGTTCCAGGAAGATGGCAGAATAGTAAGACACAGGAATCACTTCTCCAGAAAAGTAGCTAGAGAACAGTGTGTCATGACCCGAAATAGTTCTTCTAGGGTATACAACAGCAGAAGCAGTCTACACACCACCCAAAGAACAGTGGGACAATACAGGAAAATTGCAACAACAGAACGAGAACTGTGAGTTGGAATCAGCAGTGGCTGCTCCTGCCAGCACCCTCTCCCACACTCTATAATTCTCGGGACTCTTGGCCTGTGTCTCCAGACAAAGGGGCCTCCAGGGATCTACAATTCCCAGAAAGGGAGAGAGAAAGGGCACAGCCTTAGGCTGACTCAGGTTCTGACACACAAATTTGGGCTGTGAAGGCACATGGACACTTCGACACAGTGGTTTGCCCTGGGAGCCTAGGAAGGACTGGAGAAATCCACCCCTCACAACCTCCCTCTCTTCTAGCCTGGACTAATTGTTGAGGACTCCACAAGAGAGGGGAAAGAGAGCCTGGGGTTGACTATGCTTTTGACTCACAGTTTTGGTCTGCCTGTCCTGAGAGCCATTACAGGACAGGTGGGGCTGTGCAAGTGTTTGCCTTGGAGCCTGAAAGGGGCTAAAGATCTACTACCTCCAAATCTCCCCTGCTACTAACAGGGACTGATTCAGAGGGGAGAGTAAATATTTCCTTGATGGGAAAAGGGAAGGGGCTACCAGAGAAGACTGGAGAACTGTCTCATAAAGTTTGATTTACAAGGCTCTTAGCCCCCAGACAGGAAGTTCTACCGTAGTGATCTTGTCTGTATCATAACTAATACACTCTGACCAGACATTGAATTGAGAGCTGCCAATGACCGCCATGTCCAGGAAGACCAAGGATGTACACATAAGAAAATTAATAAGTAGGAGATGATTTTCCTGACCTCTATATCCTCCCTGCCCTAGGCCCATGGAAACGAACCTACAACCAATTACTGGGCCCAGTGCCCAGTTTTGAGCTAACAGCTGGACAATCTGAACCATCAAGGTTGAGCCAAAAATCAAAGAAATGTGGTAACTCACAGTATCCTGCCACTAAAACCTTATAAAAGAGTAAGAGATGAACCATCTAAATAGAACACAACCTAACCAGATGCTTAAACACCAGCAAAAATTATAAGCCATACTAAGAAAATAAAACACATGGCTCAAGAAAAGAAATACATCAAAGTCCCAGAAGAGCTGCAGAATTTGAGAAAACTAATCAGTGAGAGTAGCACAAATTTCCAAAATCAAATTAATGAGATGAAATACAATATAGTTAAAGAGATAAATGACATCATGAAGACATTGTGCAAATGCAAAGAAGAATTTGAAATCCTGAACAGAAAAGTAATGGAGTTCATGGGAATGAAAGATACAATAGGTGAAGTCAAAAACACTTTTGAGGCATACAACAGCAGATTCGAAATGATAGAAGGAAGAATAAGTGATACTGAAGACAGATCAGTTAAAATTGAAGAGAGAAAAGAACAGAGCGAGAAAAGAATGGAAAAATTGAGCAGGGGTTCAGAGAGTTGAATGACAACACAAAACACAACAACATATGTGTCATGAGAGTTCCAGAAGGGGAAGAGAAAGGAAAAGTGACAGAAAGAGTATTTGAGGAAATAATCGCTGAAAATTTCCCAACTCTCCCAAAAGAAATGAACTTACATGTCCAAGAAGAACACTGTACCCCAATGTGAATAAATCCAAATAGACCTATGCCAAGACACATACTTTTCTGAATGTCAAATGTAAAAGATAAAGAGAGAATTCTCAGAGCAGTAAGAGGAAAGCAAATGATCATGCAGAAAGGATGTCCAGTAAGACTTAGTGCAGATTTCCCTTCAGAAACCATGGAGGCGAGAAGACAGTGGTATGATACAATTAGGAAACTGAAAGAGAAAAACTGCCAGCCGAAAATTCTTTATCCAGCAAAACTGTCCTTTAAATATGAAGGTGAGTATAAAATATTCGAAACAAACAGAAACTAAGAGTGTTTGCAGAAAAGAATCCAAATTTGCCAGAAATATTAAAGGAAGACTTAGAACCCAAAAGAATACGACAGGAGAGAGGGGATTGGAGGATAGTACAGAAGAAAGAAAAGCAGAAAAGATAACCAAAAGAGTAAAAAAAAACAGACAAAAACAAGATTGCATATGAAAACCAAACAATACAGTGGGGGAAATAAATAGTGCATTTTCAGTAATATCATTGAATGTGACTGGATTAAATTCCCCAATCAAAAGATACAGGCTGACAGAATGGATAAAAAAACGAGCCATCTATACCCTGCTTACAAGAAACTCAACTCAGACCCAGGTATACAAACCGGCTGAAAGTAAAAGGTTGGAAAAAGATACTCCACATGAATAGTAAACAGAAAAGTGCAGGGGTAGCTATATTAATATCAGACAAAAAAGACTTTAAATGCAAAAAAAGTGATAAGAGATATGGAAGGCCATATATTAATAAAAGGGATGATCCTCCAGGAATATATAACAGTCATAAATATCTACACACCTAACCAGGATGCTCCAAAATATATGAGCCAAACTCTGGCAAAACTGAAGGGAGAAATAGACATTTCAACAATAATCATCGGAGATTTCAACACCCCTCTCACATCATTAGATAGAACAACTAGAGAGAAGGTCAACAAGGAAACAGAGAACTTGAAGAATATGATAAACAAGTTAGACCTAAAAGACATATACAGAACCCTGCATCCAAACTCAGTGGGTTATACATTCTTCTCAAGTGCCCACGGAACTTTTTCCAGGATAGACCACATATGAGGTAACAATTCAGCTCCCAATAAATATAAAAGGATTGAAATTATACAAAGCAACTTCTCAGATCAAAATAGAATGAAACTAGAAATCAGTAACAGACATGAAAGAAGTAAATTTGCAAATGTGTGGAGACTGAACAACACACTCCTAAATATTCGGTGGGTCAAAAAAGAAATTGCAAGTGAAATCAATAAATATACTGAGATAAAAGAAAATGAGAATACAACATATCAAAACTTATGGGAAACTGTGAAGGCAGGCTTGAGAGGGAAATTTATAGCCCTAAACGCTTATATTACAAAACAAGAAAGCTAAACTCAAAGATTTATTAGAACAATTATAGAAACTAGAAAAAGAACAGCAAACCAATCCCAAAGCAAGCAGAAGGAAAGAAATTATAAAGATTAGAGCAGAAACAAATGAAATTGAAACAGAAAAGCAATAGAGAAAATGAACAAAACAAAAAGTTGGTTCTTTGAGAAGATCAATAAAATTGGCATACCCCTCACTAGACTAATAAAGAAAAAAAGAGAGAAGATGCAAATAAAGACAATCAGAAATGAAAGGAGGGAAATTAAAAATGATGTCACAAAAATAAAAAGAATCATAAGAGGATATTATGAGAAACTATGCCAACAAACTAGACAACCTAGATGAAATGGACAAATTTCTAGAAACACATAGCCAACCTACACTAACGCTACAAGAAATACAATAACTTAACAAACCAATCACTTAAGGAAACCGAATCCATCATCAAAAATATCCCAGCAAAGAAAAGTCCAGGACCAGATGGCTTCACAGGTGAATTCGACCAAGCATTTCAAAAAGAATTAATGCCAATCCTGTTTAAGCTCTTCCAAAAAATTGAAGAGGAGGGAAAATTACCCAACACATTTTAGGAAGCCAACATCACCCTAATACCAAAGCCAGATAAAGATTCCACAAAAAGAGAAAATTACAGACCAGTCTCTCGAGTTAACATAGACACAAAAATTCTCAACAAAGTACTTGCAAATCGAAACCAACAGCATATCAAAAGGCTTAAGCAGACGATTTAGAATCTGTGCTCCTGAGGGTGACAGAGTTGGACTTTTAAAAGTCTTACCTGCACATGGTTCAACAGTCCCTTCTATTCAAACCTATATGTGATGCTGGAGTTTGTAGGTGTACTTCCAGAGACTGGAGTCTCTGGTCTGCCTATGTGCTAGCCATGCCTGGAATCTAAGTGGAGCTGCAACTCCTACTCTACAGCTCAATGATGTTGTTGATGATGTTGATGAGGGAAACGGCCATCCCAGGGAATGGAGAGTCTGCAGCTGAATGCAGGATAATCCCTTCCACCATATCCATGAGCTATAAGCCACTCACAATTGGAGATGGAGTAGACATCACCTTTCCAGACCCCTCAGGATTGGGGAAGTGCTATGGACTAGAGTGGACTTAATGATATTCTGTGGTAGACATATTGGGATTCATGCAATGGAAAAAATTATAACAGTAAGGTGAACCCAGTGGCCACTAGATGCTTTTGGGGCAGGGAGGGAAAGGGTAGTTCTAATACAGGGGCTTTTACGGGACTTGGGGATTGAACTGAGTGAAATTGTGGCGATGGATATAGACCATTTTACATCAGCATATACCATGCAGGACTGTATGGAGAGAGTGTGGTCTACGATATGAACTGTGGTCTATGCTTAATGGCAAAGCCCCACGATGTGTATATCCATTGCAGGTGATGTGCCACACTAATGAAAGATGTTTATGTGAGATGATATGGGAGCTACGGGATGTGGAGATCATGGGTATCCCTATAATTTTTGTGTAACATTTATGTAATCTAAGCATCTTTTAAAATATATATGAAAAAAAAGATTTGAATAAGATAGAGAGATAAATCTTGACCCATGATATGCCAAAAAGCACATTAAATATATCTGCTGAACACTGAAAAAAAAAAAAAGACTTATACATCACGACCAGTTTGGATGTATTCCTTGTATGCAAGACTGGTTCAACATCAGAAAATCAAACAATGTGATACACCACATTAACAAACTGAAAGAAAAAATCCACATGATCATCTCAAGAGATGTAGAAAAGTCATTCAACAAAATCCAATATCCTTTCTGAATAAAATACTTCAAAAGATAGGAATAAAAAGAAAATTCCTCAATATTATAAAAGGCATATATGAAAAATCCACAGCCAACATCATACTCAATGGGGAAAGTTTGAAAGCTTTCCCTCTAAGATCAGGAATGAGACAAGTCTGCCCGCTGTCACCATTGTTATTCAACATTGTACTAGAAGTTCTAGCTAGGGCAATTAGACAAGACAAAAAAATTAAATGCTTCCAAATAGGAAAGGAGAAAGTAAAACTCTCACTGTTTGCAGATGACATGATCCTGTACTAAGAAAATCCTGAAATATCCACGACAAAGCTACTTGAACTAATAAATGAGTTAAGCAATGTGGCAGGATACAAGATCAACACGCAAAAAATGGTAATGTTTGTACACAAGTACTGAACAACCTGAGGAGGAAATCAGAAGGGAAATTCCATTTCCAATACCAATAAAAAGACTCAAATACCTAGGAGTTAATTTAACCAAAGAAGTACAGGACCTATATGCAGAAAATTACAAAACAATACTGAAAGAAATGAAAAAAGACATAAACAAATGGAAAGACATTCCATGTTCATGAATTGGAAGAATAAATATCGTGAAGATGTCAGTCTTGCCCAAACTGATTTACAGATTGCATGCAGTACCAATCAAAATCCCAACAGCTTACTTACAGAATTAGAGAAGGCAATTACCAGATTCATCTGGAAGTGTAAGTGCACCCGAATTGCCAAACACATTCAAAAAAGAAGAGCAATGTGGGAGGAATTTCACTGCCTGACCTTGAAACATATCACAAACCTAGAGTGGTCAAAACAGCATGGTACTGGCATAAAGATAGACACATCGATCAGTGTAATAGAATTGAGAACCCAGAAATATACCCTCACCTATACAGTCAACTGGTTTTTGACAAACCTACCAAGCCCATGCTAAGGGGAAAAAACAGTCTCTTCCACAATTGGTGTTGGGAGAACTGGTTATCTATAACTAAAAGAATCAAAGAGCACCCCTTTCTCAGCCCCTATACAAAAATCAAGTAAAACTGTTTCAAATATTTAAATATAAAATCCAGGACCATAAAACTACTAGAAGAAAATATAGGGAAACATCTTCAAGACCTTTTAGTAGGTGGTGATTTCTTGGACCTTACACCCAAAGCACGTTCAACAAAAGAAAAAGTAGATAAATGGGACCTCCTTAAAATTAAACATTTTTGCACCACAGGACTTTGTCAGAAAGGTGAAAAGGCAGCCAACACAATGGGAAAAAATATTTGGAAATCACATATCTGATAAGGGTTAATATCCAGTATATATGAAGAGATGTTACAACTCAACAATAAAAAGACAAATGACCCAATTAAAAACTGGGCAAAAAACTTGAATAGACATTTCTCCAAAGAACAAATACAAATGGCAAAAAACACATGAAGAAATGCTCAACACACTCATGATTAGGGCAATGCAAATCAAAACTACAATGAGATATCATTTCACACCTATCAGAATGGCCACTATTCAAAAGACAGAGAACTACAAGTGTTGGAGAGGATGTGGAGAGATAGGAACACTTATTCACTGTAGGAATGCTGGATGGTTCAACCACTATGGAGGACTGTTTGGAAGTTCCTAAAGAAGTTGAATATAGACTTGCCATGTGACCCTGCAATACCACTACTGGGTATATACCCACAAGAACTGAGAGCAGTGACACGAACAGACACCTGCACACTGATATTCATAGCAACATTGTTCACCATTGCCAAAAGTTGGAAACAACCCAGGTGTCCATCAGCAGATGAAAGGATAAACAAACTGTGGTCTAGTTACACGATGGAATATTATGCAGCTGCAAGAAGAAATGAAGGTGTAAATCATATGGCAACATGGATGTACCTGGAGGACAATATGTTGAGTGAAGCAAGCCAGACACAAAAGGACAAATACTGTATGAATGCATTACTATGTACCACATATATTGTGTAACATATTGTTTGATCCAAAGAAAAAATTTATATGTATGCATTACATTTAATAGAGAAATGTATATATTTATTCATCTGTGTTTAATTTGTAGTTTTTATTTGTTTATATTTTCAATAATTAAATGTACAAATAAAGTTTCACAAACATAAAAATAAAAAAAATAAAAATCAACAACAACAACCAAAAAACTAATAAATTTCCTAGCAGCAACTCACTTTAAAAGAAATGTAAAAGAATATTATTCAGGCAGAAAGGAAGTAATCTTGGAAGGTTTAAGGTTCAGGATGGATTGAAGAACAATATCTGTTAATCAAATCAAATATCTAAGTATTACTGAATTGATAAAGTAATACTGATATCCGTGGCCTAGGACATCAATAAAGTGTTAAAATACACCATGAAATAATATGTAGCATAAGAAGGGTAAATGGATATGTAGCAGTTTGATATTGTTATATATTCAATAAATAGATATTGGATTATGCTTGTTTGTTAATCTGGGCATTATTAGGTTATGATAAGCGTGTTGATTGGGCCACAGTCAGTAGTGCGTTGAGCCCCACCACTTGGTGGTGGGGGTCTCAAACATAAAAAGACATGGCAAAGGACAGAACTGGAGTAGTTTTGATGCTGCAGTTCTGATGAGCAAGGAGAGAAGGTCCCGGGGAAAAGAGACAAGCATTTCACTTGGCAGTTCACAGATGGTCTTGTAGTGAGAGGCAAAGCTTAGAGAGCTTCATAGTCTACAGCTGACCTTGTGGAGGAAATAGACGAGCTGAGCCCAGAGAGAAATGCACCTGTGGGAAGAGAGGAACCCAAGAAACCTGAACCCTGGCAAATGCTGGCAGCTCTCTTGCTCCAAGACAGGGTAACAGACTTTGGGGAAGGAAGAAACTTATGCTTTATGGCCTGGTAACTGTAAGTTTCTACCCCAAATAAATACCCTTTCTAAAGACCCAGAGATTTCTAGTATTTTCATAAGCACACCTTTGGCTGACTAATACAGGATATAAAATGTTTTAAAATACATTATTTGGCCAGTCAATAATAAATAATAAGTGCAGATTTGTAAAGACATGCAAAAGTGATATAATTTCCCCAGTAAACTTTAAAGAATATTAAATAGTGTATCTCTTCCAAATAAATAGAAGAAAAAATATTTGAGCAAAAATAGTCAGTCCAAAACAAATTGTTCAGGATTTCCTGGGTTGCCACATTGGCATAGGTTCTGGGGCCACCATACTCATGCATATTTGGAAGCTGCACCTTTCTTATCTTTCAGAAGCCTGGAGGTTCCAGGGTTGATTTGTGTGCTGTTGTTTTGTCGCCATGATAAATCAAGTGCTGTTTCACTTCCCCATTTCCTACTTATGAAGTCACCAAACAGGATGTGATGTCATTTGAAGCAAGAAGAACCATGAACGATAGAACAAATAAAAAGGAGATATTGTTGCATTACTCAAATTGGACACTTAGATGATTGATATTGGATCTTTCCTCTTTTCTATTGAACACATTCAATGTTATAAATTCCCTCTAAACCCTACTTTTCCTACACCCAGCAAACTAATAAGAAGCATAGGACAATAAGAAGCATAAAGAACTACCTAACAAAAGGATTTGAGTGAAGCTATATCCACTTTCACAACAGTACAGACTTAAGATGAAGGCAGAGAATGTAAGAAATTTGGGGAAATATTTTCTGTGACTGCAAGCATTGTTTCCTTAATATAACACTTCTGTGAGTGTAACTTCACCTTAAACGAATTTCCATCATGCTTACCTAAGTATTAGGGAATGTATAAATGAGAAAAGAATGAAGGCAATTAATTTTACCAGTTTGTACCACATGGTAGTCCTCCCCTTTAAGTGTAATGAGTGTGAAGTTTTCTTGGAAATTCAACCTCAGGAGATACCTGAGAATTAATCCTTCAGAGAAACCATTTGGGATTTCATGAATTTGGGAAAGTTAGAGTCACATAAAGGAAACATGCAGGAGTAAAACCCTGTGTATGAAAGGAATACTGGAATTCCTTCAGCCAAGCATTAAATCTCATTGAGCATGAAATATTCATACATTAGTTAGTATTGTAATGTACATGGGAATGCTTCCATCTGAAATAAAACTTTATGGAATATGAGAAAATTCAAACGAGAGAGAAACCTATGAATGTCCTGAATGTAGTCTGCTTTTTATATTCAATTTTTACTCTTCATTTTAAAAGTCATACAGAGGAACAAGTATAGAAATGTAATAATGTGAGAAAATTTTCAACCTGACAGAAAACCTCTTTATTCATCAGACAATTCTTACTGAATAGAAATCATATATATGTGGGAAAGCTTTAATTAAAATATCAAATCTCAGATACAAGAGATTTCCTACTGCAAAGAAGCACTATGCCTGTAAGGCATGTGAAAAAGCATTTAGTTAGAAACCATATCTCACAGAACATGAAATACTCATAGGGAGAGAAACAAATTAATGTAAAGAATGTGGAAAAGCCTGCAGTGAAAAGCAACCATTCATTAAACATCAGAGCATTCATCCTGGAGAAAAACCCTATATATGCAATGAATGTGGAAAAACCTTCAACCAAAAGGAAAACCTCATTAACCATCTGAGAATACATACTGTAGAGAAACCCTATGAAAGTGATGGATGTGAGAAAGCTTTCATTCAGAAATGAAGCCTCATTACAGACCAGAGAAGACCAACTCGAGAGAAACCCTATATATGTAAGGAATGTACAAAAGCCTTCAGTAGCAAATCAAATCCCACTGACCATGAGAAAATTCATAGTGGATGGAAACACTATATATGTAAGGAATGTGGAATAGCCTTCAGCCAGAGGCAGTACTTCATTAGACATTACAACATTCATATGGGAGAGAAATCCTGTGAATGTAATGAATGTGAATCTCCAAAGAATCTCCACCTCCAGTCTGTGCAACTGTTGCCAATATTTTAATGAAGGGGCTGTGACTGTGCAATTCAGGATTGCCGTTCTCCTCTTGGAAAAGTGCCGTTGCAGTTTGTTCTGAGATCTACTCCTCGAACATCTTCTTCCACACTCATCTGTCTTCAATTTGTTACCACTAATTTATGCATCAGAACTCTAAGTTTCTCTTAATTTTTGTAAGGAAGGGCTTTCCACTCATTTCAAATTATCATAGTTGTCTTCACTGGTTCTTCAATCCATTATATTCTGTGCAAGCATTTTAAAAATTACCATTTTAAAAATAATGCTTCCCATTTTTGTTGCATTTTCTTATAAGGCCCTCCAACCATTTATATTTTTTCAGTTTCTTCACATGATTCTGATGTGGATTGAAGTTTAACAGTCACTGAACTACAGCAGCCTGCTTTCTACTTAACTCCAATTTTCCTTGTAATTTTAAATCAGAAATGATCATTTCATCATTAGATGATACATTTCTAATCTCAAGTATTTTAAGAAGTTACAAATTTTATTTATATTTTTAACCGGTACTCCAAAAATTTTCTCATATGTGACAGGCTGTTTGATGGATGAAACTAGAGAATACATTGTATTTACAAACAGAAATGTGTACCCAAAAGTATCTGCCAGTGCAGATAGTTCTTCGGAAGGAGGAATGGGTGTTGAGGCTAGAGAAGGAATTTGACTCTGTGCCATAACAGACATAAATTATTTTTATACTCTTTGCACGGATAATTTTGTTATAATTTAAATGAAATTATGAAAATAGTACATAATGAAATCATACAAAGTGGTTGGTTTGAATATATCGATTTGAATCTGCAATGTTACTTGGATGGGGGGCACTTCCCCTCACCCTTTGCTAATAGAGTTCCCTATAAAGGAAAAGTGCACACTCCCCTCAGCCCTCTCCCCAGCTTCCAGGACAGGTGGAAGTCTCCTACATCAAGAGTGAACATGGAGCATGAGGAGCATGGCTGTGACCATGTGAAGGCCACACTGCTCTCTACACTTGTCTGGTTAGAGGGCTGTTAACAACACAGGAGAAGACGGACCTCCTGCTGCTTACTACTGAGTGAAGACCTGCTATAGTGACTCACATCACTAACTGAGACTGTGAGTGTTGAGCAGGTCTTTCTCCCTGTTCTCCTTTGCAGATCATGAACCTATGATGATGGTTTTCTTTGGGGCTCTGTGAGTTTGGTTTTCAAACAGGACACTTCCTCTGTGGCTTGGGGGAACTGCAGAGAACACGTGTTACATTCAAGCTTCTTCAGCTGTTCGTCTGCTTCTTCCCATCCAAAACCACCGTTCTCTTCTGGGATTGAAGAGGTTTGCATAATTTTCAACTCTGTTCAAATTGTGTTGAAAATTTTATATTTAATTATTCTGAGAAAAATCTGGCATTTGCACCCTCTGAGGTTTTCTACAAACATGGCAATATCTCACATCTTCACTTCTATTCTTGTCAGCCCCAGATCCCAGGACTTTCTGAGATTCCTGTACTATTCATTAGGGTCAATGGCCTAATGTTACTGATTCTGGTGATGTTATTGCTGTAGCCAATGCTGTAATGTGAATTTTAACATTTCCTTCCTGACACCAACAGGTTTCATCTTGGCATTGCACTTTTTTAGCTGCCCCAAGATTGGAGAAGATGAATGTAGAATTGGAAGCAGGAGACCTGAGTCTGTGCCTGAGCCCCTGGAGGGATACTTTAAGAGCAGCCTACTCAGAGGGTCATCGCTGGAGGCCAAGGGAAGGAGGGAAGAGCAAAAGAAGAGCAGGAAACCACCTCTCTGTGCCCTGACTCCTCTGCTGCACCAGGCCCCAGGTGCCATGCTTTTATCTGCCCCTGCCCACATGGCCAAACCCTGCCTGTGACAGTTACATCATACTGGGGCATCTGTGAGTATAGATTAGTCCCCAACCATGTGAATCCCCTGCTTGACTCCCCATCTTGTGGGCCTCACTCGCCAAGAGCACTTTCCCCTCCATTATTCCAGTGCTCATTGCCACCTAATCTGGAGATACCCACAGTTTACAGGTGAATTCCCTGGAAACTGCCATTTGGGAACAGGGCACCTCTACAAGCCTGTGTCCCCAGCTGTTTGAGTTTGCCAAGCATTGCCATAGCAAAATATTACAAATAGTTGTGTTTTTTTGAATTTTATTATGGTTAAAGCTTACAGTTCTGAGGCTGTGAAAATGTCCAAGTCAAGGCATCATCAAAAATGCTTTCTTAAAGGTCTGCTGCTCCTGGGTTCCAGCCAAGACAAAGTATTGGACCTGCCTGTCTCTGTCTGCTTTCTCCTCAAAACTCACTTTCTCCCTGAGCTCAGCAGTGGGCCATCAGACACAATTGCTCACACATCTCCCTTCACTAGCCTGGATGTCTGCAGCTTCAAGCTACTCCATGAGTCCATCCTCTGGCACCTCCCTCAGCCTATCAGTGTTTCTGTGTCTCTCCACATCTCTAGGAGATCATGAAACCCTCTCCCACATGTCAGGGTAAACATGGCATCACCCCTTTGCTGTTTGTTCCATGTATGTAGGACTTCAGCACAATGATTGTGGTCCATTCTGGTGCCTGAAATCTAATAAGAGGCCTTAACTAAACTAAAGCAATCTTACAAATGTGACCTAATCGAAAGGTCCCTTATCTAAATCTTACCAAAATGTCCTATATACAAAAGGTTTACACACAGCAATGGGTTAGTAAGAATATACATTCCGGGGTCCACACAATACACAAATGAGGGCATTAAACCAGGGCACAGGGATAAGAAGGGGTCTCCTAAGTCTTGGAGAAATGGGAACTCATGAAGCAGTGGCTGTATTTTGGGTGTGGCCATCATTGAGCAAAATGCGATGCTGACCACCATTGTACTGGGCACTAGAATGGGCCCAAGAAGAATTAAATATACTTTGCTTTCTCCATCAAATATTAGCTCCAAAATCAGGTTTGTAACTCAGAGATGTGTGCCATTATTCCCATCCCCAGAGCCAGAGCACACAGATTTTGCCTGTGGGGTGGACGGGCAAGATATACATCTGAAAGCCCCAAATTTCTTCTCCAAAAACTGATGACATTTAAAACAGAATGGAGAAATTCCACCCTAAGGTTGCTCTCAAAAGCAGTGGAGATCATAGAGGGACTGAGATATAATTCATCTCAATCCTTCAGTAATAAGTGAAATAATTACTATTACAGATGAGTAAAAACTAATAAATTTTGCTGAAAGTAACTCACCTGAAAAGAAATGTAAAAGAATATTCTTCTGGCCGAAAGAATATAATCTCAGAAGATTCAAGATTCAGGATGGATTGAAGAACAATATCTGTTAATTACACTCATATAACTAAATGACAACTGAATGGATAAAGTAATAGTGATATCAATAATGTGTTAAAATACACCATAAAATAATATATAGCATAAGATGTGTAAATGGATATGTAGCAGTTGGATATCTTTATGAATTCCAAAAATAGATGTTGGATTATGCTTGTAAACTGGTCTGTTAACCTGAGCATGAGTAAGTTATGATAAGGGCATTGATTGGGCCACAGTTGGTAGGGCTTTGAGTCCCGCCCCCTGGTGGCTGGGGACTCAAACATAAAAAGACATGGCAAAGGACAGAGCTAGAGTAGTTTTTGATGTTGGAGTTCTGATGAGCAAGGACAGTAGGCCCCGGAGGAAAGAGACAAGCCATTCACCTGACAGTTTACAGCTGGCCTTGTGGAGAAAGGCAAAGCTTAGAGAGCCTTATAGTCTACACCTGACCTTGTGGAGGAAACAGAAGAGCTGAGCCCAGAGAGAAATGCAGCCCTGTGAACAGTGGAACCCAAGAAGCATGATCTCTGGCAAGTGTCAGTAGCTGTTTTGCTCCAAGACGTGGTAACAGACTTTGTTGAAGGAAGAATCTCATGCTTTATGGCCTGGTAACTGTAAGCTTCCACCCCAAATAAATACCCTTTTTAAAGTCCCAGAGATTTCTGATATTTTGCATTAGCACACCTTTGGCTGACTAATACAGGATAAAAAATGTTTTAAAACACATTATTTGGCCAGTCAATAATAAATAATACATTCAGATTTTTAAAGGCAAGCAAAAGTGTTAAAATTTCCCTGGTCAAATTTAAAGAATATTAAATAGTACATCTCATCCCAATAAATAGAAGAAAAAAAATTGAACAAAAATAAACAATACAAAAGAAAGTATTCAAGATTTTCTGGGTTGCCATTTTGGCCTTTTTTCTGGGGCCACCTTACTCATGAAAATTTGGAAGCTGTACCTTTCTTATGCTTCAGAAACGTGAATGTTTCAGGGTTGATTTATGTGCCCTTAGGCACCCCATAACAATCTTTAGGCACCCCATAACAGTAGGCTAAGTTTCCATTACAAAAGCAAAGGCTCATAAGGCTAATAAGAAGAACTCAACAATGGGGCATCCTCTTTTAACAGACACTGTCCCTGCACTCAGACGACTGTTGATGCTCCCTTGGAGAATGTGGAATTCAGATTCCCTCATTTATTGAGTGATTGTCCACCCTCTGTGACTGTTCCCTATCCTTTGATCATTTCAAGAATTTTATACATCTATCACTTATATTCAGATGAACTTACTCCCATGAATCCCTCCTCCCAGACAACCCCCACAAATAATTCTCTGCAGCCCTCATTGTAAGCCTTCTGTGATCTAAACCTTCCCTGAAAATGTAGCCCATATAATAGCCAGATACATTTAATAGGAAAAAGAAACAACAATGATAATCTCAAATGCAAGAGATAAACTCAAGGAAACAGAAAAAAACAAACAAATAAAGAAACAAAATAAAACAAAACAAAATATAATTAGCAGGCTGGGACATTAAAAAAAATGGAAAACAAACAATAGAAATTCCTTTTTTAAAAAAAATATTCTTTTTCATTTTATCACTGTATTATCGGATGTTCAGTGTACCATGACACCTACCCCCTCTCATGCCCCAGTGTCTCCCAAATTTTCAATTAATTTTCAAAGAAGTTTTAGGTCACAGCAATGTCACACATGGAATACTAGAGACTCCCACATAGCCAACCTCCCTCCCCCTTACCCACACCATATTAAAATCTTTTTTTATAGCTGTTAGAATTGTTATAACAGTTATACAGATAATAAAATATAGCAACTAAACATTGTCAGTGGCTTACAGTATAATTTACAATTTAGACGGTACAGTTTAATAATTTTTGATGATATTTACCATGTCCTGCGTCCATTACTGTAAGGTAATGAAAAACATTTCCTATGACCACTAAATACCCCATTTGATCTTAACTGTTCCTTCCTTCCCATCCCCCTGGAGCATATGACACTCCTGTGTCTTGACTCGTGGAATGATAAGATTCATAGTTACATGCCCTGGGTATTCCAACCTGCCTTTCCTAATCTAATCACCTGTCAACCCTGTGTTACAAAAGCCAGTAATGTCACTACCCATCTGTCATATCATTCAATATGCAACTATACTGTACCCTTTTACCATAGATTATGTCCATATGGGAGATGGCTCACAGTTTACTTTTCTCTTTCTCTCCCTTGTTAACTTATCTTTCAGACAATAGTTCTCCGAGACTGCTCACATTCCTCAGTTCAAATCTGTGAGGTCATATACTGTCCATCCTTCAATGCCTGGCTTGCTTCACTCAACACAATGTCTTCAAGATTCATCCACGTTATTCCATGTGTTAGCACTTTATTCCTTCTTACAGCTGAGTAATATTCCATTGTATGTATGTACCACGTTTTGCTTATCCATTCATCTGTTGATGGGCACAGGGGATGATTCCAACTTTTGGCAATAGTGAACAAAGCCGCTATGAACATTGGTGTGCATATATCTTTTCGTGTCTTTGCTTTCAGTTCTTCTGGGTATATACCCAGCAATGGAACTGCTTTATCATATGGATGATCTATTGTTAGTTTTATGAGGAATGACCAAACTGTGCCCCACAGTGGCTGGACCATTCCACAATCCCACCAGTAGTGGATGAGTGTTCCTATTCCTCCACATTCTCTCCAAAACTTAGAGTCTGCTGTTTTTTTAATAGCTGCAATTCTGATGGGAGTATGATGGTATCTCATTGTAGTATTGATTTGCATTTCCCTGATAGCAAGCGATCTTGAGCATATTTTCATGTGCATTTTAGCACCTTGTATGTCTTCCTTGCATGTTGGAAAATATGCTGAAAGCCAGAGCATAACGGGTTAAGCATTTAAAAAGCATGCTTGCTGGCAGAGAAGCATTAGAAAATGTCTCCAAGGTCTCTGCATACTGCAGACATAAGTGGGAAGAGGCAGAGGGGAATGACCACAAAACTAAGATGTTATTGTCTGAATTCCCAAGAAAGATTGTCAGGGAACACAGAAACAGGCAGTGCTCTCACATTCCAAGCTGAGGATATATTGAAGGACGTGCTAAATTTGTTATCAGCTTTGTAGTAAGAAAAAGCAGCTTCAGCCTAAATAAACTTGCCTGCATTCCACATGGGGTGAGATCAACTGATCCCAGTCTTTCTTTGGATAATTGTCAGCACCATCTTCCTCAGATGGCTGCCAACATGGGGCATGACTGGTCTTTTCTCTGGATCAGTGCCATGGAAACAAGGACTGCTGGGTCGGACGGTCCTTGCATTCTGTTGGTGAGTCAAATAATCTTGATCATCAGGGAAATGGGTAATCAGTCAACTTGGTTAGAGGAATATTCCCAAGTTTTGAAGACCCTGTTAAAAAATACATGGGTAATTGTGATGACCCTAGAGTTACTAAATCACTTTTCTCTTGTTCAGAAACATTGTTATGTATAGTCTTTGTATAGTCTTATTTCTTTTGCTCTTGAACCATTACAGTCAGATTAAAATGAAGATATTAAAATGGATACTGCTATTGTTAACACTGTAGCAAAAAAAGCTAATGATGATATTAATGAAAATATATATGAAAAGATAATGAACAGGCAAAAACAGATTAACTCATGTCTAATAAAAAGGAAAAAAGAAAAAGGGAGTTTATGAAAATTTTACAGTGCTCGTTAAGTCATCAGTTCCAAAAGATGATTTATTGTATTTTTTTTAATTTTTTATTTATTTTTATTGTGGGTAAAAATAAAAATTCTCACAATATATACAAACATTTGCAAAATGATATATAAATATATATGCATATATGTGTATTTGCTTACAAAAATGTTATATATATGTATATGTATATATATATACATATATTTTAAGAGGTGCTTTTGAAGACCTTATGTTGAGTGAAGCAAGCCAGGCAATGAAGGATGAACAGTATATGACTTCACTGATGTGAACTAAGGAAAGTGAGTAGTCTCTGAGAACCATTGTCTGAAAGATAGGTTAACAAAGGAGATTTATTGTATTTTGAATCAGTGCCTACACCTCCTAAAGTATGTACTGATCCATTTTTACAAAATTTGATGACCCTCCAACCGTTTCAGTTTTTTGCCAGCACCATCCTCTTCAATTATGAAAAGTAAAGAATGGGAAAGTAGAGAAAGAAATTCAGAGTTATGCAATTTTTTTTTTACATTTCCAGGAAAAGTAACTCAAATTCCAGTAGATGCTAACAATCCCCAACGGGCTATGCAATATGAGCTTGCTCTTATTCTTTCTAAAACTATCAAAGAATTAAATCAAGCATGCACTCAATATGGTGTAAATTCTCCTTATACTCAAGAAATAGTGCAAGGAAAACCACAAACAAAAAGATTAATGCCCTGGGACTGGGATTTGTTAGTGCAAGCTCTTCTTAATTCAGCAGAAGTTTTACAATTTAAAACTTGATGGGCTGATGAAAATAATATTGTAGCACGATGAATTCAACAGGAAAATCCACCGGTGCCTATTACTGCTGAACAAATGTTAGGACAGGTCAATGGGTTGGGATTCCTCGCCAAGATCAATATGATGATATTGCCATTGTACAAGTGTGATTGTGCTGCCTATATCACTGGCGATGAATCTCCACCCCTGGACAAGCTGTACAATCATTTTCAAAAATTGTTCAAGCAAATACTGAACCCTATGCTGAATTTGAGGCAAGGCTGGCAGATGTAGTCAACAAGACAGTAACTCAATCTGATCTTAAAGAAATACTTATTCTAATGTTGGATTTTGAAAATGCTAACAGTGAGTGTAAAAAGGCATTATGGCTGATAAAGTCAAATGGAAAAAGTTTACAGGTTATATAAAAAATATGCCAAAACAGCAGACCTAAGACCTATAACATGAACCTTCTTGCAGCTGCTCTAAATGGACGTAGTCCCATGATTACTAATTTAAATTTCTTTAAGTGTGGGAAACCAGATCATATGAAAAAAGATTGCCAAGCCAAAATTAGTGTAAGAGCTCCATTTAGTGGCAATAAAGAATCAATACCAAGTTGTATGTGCCTGAAATGCCACAAAGGGTTACACTGTGCCAAGGATTGCCATTCTAAATATCATAAAAATGGTAGTCTCATTAATAAGTCGGGAAACTTCCAAGCAGACCTTGCTCAAGGTCCTCAGACAAACAGTATGAGCACATTTCCCTGCCTTGCTCAAATTTACCTAGTCAGCAAGAGAGCAGTTCACTCCAGCCTGTCACAGAAATTAAGGCAGTTACCAAAAGCAGTACAGCTGTTGATCTTTCCTCAGCTGAAAGTAAGTTTATTACTCCTATACTGAGTATACCCAAAATTAAGAACAGGAATTAAAAGGTCTAACACAGAAATCTGAACTTTGAGCCTAAATGTACTCCTAAAGAGTAGTAATCGAAAATATACATGTTAAATATCTGTATAAACTGCTAAATTAGAGATTAACTGTATTCAGGCTGTTTAAGTTGTCCTGACTAGGTGCTGATTATGAACAAAAGTGTTTCAAAGAACAAGCTTATATATTACAGGTAACACGGATTCCAGAAAAAATCTTAAAAACAGTAAAATCAAAGATGTGAAATGATGGAAGGCTTGAAGACACCCAT
Organism: Tolypeutes matacus; assembly: GCA_026826555.1. Lineage (NCBI taxonomy): Eukaryota > Metazoa > Chordata > Mammalia > Cingulata > Chlamyphoridae > Tolypeutes > Tolypeutes matacus. The sequence goes on from JAKSZT010054075.1 coordinate 1,644,963, forward strand.
ACCAAAGGAGTGAAAATTATGGGTCAAATTAGTAAGCTTTATGTTTCTGTTAGTGTGTCATAATTCTTTTGGTATTTGTCTGTTTGTTCAGTGTCAGTGTATATTTTGATACTTCTGGATGGTAATATTAAATTGATCAATGTAGCTTATTATGAGAGCTCTATTCAAATGGCCAAAAATTAAATAAGCGCTTATATTAATAACTAAATATGGATATTAGTTTAAAATAATAAAAATAGTTATACTCAAATTAAATCATTATTCTACCAAGTTTGTTTAATGTTGATGGTAATTATATTTTGTCAGAAGTTTGCTTGGAACTAGTTTCCAAAATCACTGTGGTAACAAATATGGAAGGTACATAGAATGTGCTTTTATTATTAAAGAAAAGAA
>JAKSZT010054075.1:1646670-1657567 GCA_026826555.1 Tolypeutes matacus
ATAGCACAAGGAAACAGATTAATACACTGGGACTGGGATTTGTTAGCTCAAGCTGTTCTTAATTCAGCAGAATTTTTACAATTTAAAACTTGATGGGCTGATGAAGCTAATATTGTAGCATGACAAATCAACAGGAAAATCCACCAGTGTCTATTACTGCTGAACAAATATTAGGAACAGTTCAATGGGCTGGGGTTCCTCACCAAGCTCTATATGATATTGCCATTGTACAAGTGTGATTGTGCTGCCTATCTCCCTAGTGATGAATCTCCACCCCTGGTTAGGCTGTGCTATCATTTTCAAAAATTGTTTAAGGAAATGCTGAGCCCTATGCTGAATTTGTGGCAAGGCTGGCAGATGTAGTTAACAAGACAGTAACTCAATCTGATCTTAAAGAAATGCTTATTCTAATGTTGGCTTTTGATAATGCTAACAGTGAGTGTAAAATGGCTTCATGCCCAATAAAGGCAAATAGAAGAACTTTACGGGATTATATAAAAATATGCCAAAACAGTGGGCCTAATACGTAGAACATGAACCTTTCGTAGATGCTCTAAAGGGATGTAGTCCTATGATTACTAATTTAAATTGCTTTAAATGTGGTAATCCAGGTAATATGAAAAATGATTGCCAAGCTAAAACTAGTGTAAGAGCTCCATTTAGCAGCATTAATAAATCAATACCAAGTCGTGTGTGTCTGAAATGCCAAAAAGGGTTACACTGTGCCAAAGAATGCCATTCTAAATATCATAAAAATGGTAGTCTCATTAATAAGTTGGGAAAATTCCAAGCGGGCCTTTCTCAAGGCCCTTAGGCAGATGATATGTGCACATTTCCCAGCCTTGCTCAAATTTACCTAGTCAGCAACAGAGTAGTTCACTCCAGCCTATAACAGAACCTATGGCAGTTACCAAAAGCAGTACAGCTGTTGCTCCTTCCTCAGCTGAAACTGAGTTTATTAGTCCTTCACTGAGTATACCCAAAATTAAGACCAGGAATTAAAATGTCTACTGCAGAAATCTGAACTTTGAGCCTAAGTGTACTCCTAAATTGTAGTAATCAAAAATATACATGTGAAATATCTGTATAAATTGCTAAATTTGAGCATAACGGTATTTAGGCTGTTTAAGTTGTCCTGGCTGGTTGTTGATTATGAACAAAAGTGTTTCAAAGAACAAGCTTACATATTACAGGTAACATAGATTCAAGAAAAATTCTTAAAAACAGTAAAATCAAAGATGTGAAATGATGGAAGGCTTGAAGACAGCCATACCAAAGGAGTGAAAATTATGGGTCAAATTAGTAAGCTTTATGTTTCTGTTAGTGTGTCATAATCCTTTATATATTTGTCTGTTTTTTCAGTGTCAGTGTATATTTTGATACCTCTGGATGGTAATATTAAATTGATAAATGAAGCTTATTATGAGAGCTCTAGTCAATTGGCCAAAAATTAAATAAGTGCTTATATTAATAAATAAATATGGATTTTAGTTTAAAATAATAAAAAAAATAGTTATACTCAAATTAAATCATTATTCTAACAAGTTTGTTTAATGTTGATGGTAATTATATATTGTCAGAAGTTTGCTTGGAAGTAGTTTCCAAAATCACTGTTGTAACTTAAGGATGGAATGTACATAGAATGTGCTTTTATTATTAAAGAAAGAAAGTCATTTTTTCCTAAGATAAAGTAACTAGTTATTAAAACAAAGTAAATTGTAGGACAAAACCTGAATGAATATAAAAGTGCAAAAGTCTTGTGAAAAAGGAATATTTTGGTCAAAGCTAAGAAAAATTTAAACAGTCTATCTATAAAAATTTAAAAGCTTTATTGTCAAACAATGCAATAATATAAAGTTAAAGTTTTATTCTTTATCAAAGTTTCTCAAGTCAGTAGTCTGTTTTAGTAAAAGTTTACAAAATTTTTCTCCTCAAAAATCAGTATGCAATAAAGAAAGTCTGTTTTATCGAAATAAGTTCTTGTATTTTATCCTTATCGTTTCCATGATGAAACAGGTCTTATCACTTTACAAAAGAACACAATGCTTGAACCTGCTTTCTCAAAGTCAAATCCCAAAAGATAGTTTTTATTTCAAACTGTCACAAATAACTTGGTCTTTTACCTAAAAAAAGTAAAATACTAAAAATAGTTAAGTTCATGTGATGTCAGTTGAATGAAGTATTTAAACTGTTGTATAATTAAAATAAAATTTCTAATTTTATCACAATTAAAGTTATATGAACATAAAGTTCATATGAATACTTTAAATGTGTATAAAATTCCTGAAAATATAATAATGTTTCAATATAATAGTAAATAAAATATAATGTTATTAATACTAATATTTAGTTATAACTAGAAGAAGAAAGCAGTCATTAAAGACTGCTGGGGTAGTGCACACCAGTAAATTATAGTAAAATAAAATAACACCATTGCAGCATGCAATGGTCCCAAATATTGCTAGTTTGTTGCAAAAAATTATTATCCAGTTATGTCACTAACACTTTGTTTTAAAACTTGCTTAAGCTTTCTTTAATATTTTCTTAAACAAGTCAGGAGACCCCACATTCCCCTTCCTGTCAAATAGCCAAAAATAAATCAAGTTTATAATTCAACACTGTGAATAACAGCCCCAATTCTAATTATAATGGTAAGAACAAAACTAATGCAAGTATTAATATTATAAGTTAATGTATTACCCCACAGCCCATATGGGAAATACTAATTTGTTTTACCTATGCCTCAAACTATACAAAATTTTAAAAATTGAGCTGATTCTAATCATGCTACTAAGAATCTTAAATGCTTAAGAAATAAAAGTTTATTCATTGGATGTCAGTTAATCTATAATCTACTGTAGTTATGAATTATGTGTAATATACTTAAATACAAATCAAAACTTCAAAACAATACATTGCATATATAAATAATTAAATAAATTGTATGTTACACAAGAAGATTTTTTATTAAGTATAATAAATCTTTTGTTTTAAATTTGAACACCGCTGAAACTAAATATCTTTTGAAAAAAAGTTTTAGGAAGTATTGTTCAAGCCTAAAAGTAAAGCATCATGCAGAAACTTTTCTTAATCAACAAACCAGTGCCTGGCTAGATAACACCTTTCACATTTCAGGAAATATATTGGAAATTAAAATAGTAAGCGCATCAAGGACGTTTTGTAAAAAATAAAAAAATAATAAAGTGCATTTGAACAGATGTTGTATTAATCCATCAGGGAGCTGTTCACTCTCCCAGGGATTGATGGATAAACCCTAAAATATACTGCCCAGGGAGTGTTGTGTTCCTTCCTGAGGAGGCTGGCACCTTCCTCAGAAATTAGCAAAATACTCACAAGTTGTCATTTATATCTGTTAAGGTAAAGATCCAAATTCCTTCTCTAGCTGTAACCCCTAATCCTCCTTCCTCAGATTTATCTGCATTGGCAGATTATTTTGTGTACACATTTCTGTTTGAAAACACATGAATTCTCTAGTTTGATCCAACCCACAACCTATCACATTTGAGAAAAATATTGGAGTACAACTGAAGAATATATCTAAGTTTTCTTTCTTAAGATACTTGAGATTAGCAGTATATCATCTAATTATGAAAGGATCATTTCCGATTTAAAATAATAAAGAAAATTGGAATTAAGTAAAAAGCAGGCCACTGTTGTTCAGTGGCTGTTAAACTTGAATCCTCATCAGAATGAGGTGAAGAAACTGGAAAAATATCAATGGTTGGGGTGCTTTGTAAGAAAATGCTACGATAACGGGAAGCATTATTTTTAAAATGGTAATTATTAAAATGCTTACCCAGAATGTAATGGATTGAAGAACCAGTGAAAACAACCAGGATAACTTAAAATAAGTCAAAAGCCCATCTTTACATAAGAGAAATCTCGAGTTCTAATGCATAAATTAGTGGTAACAAATTGAACAATGATGAGTGTGGAAGAAGATGTGGGAGGAGCAGAAATCAGAACAAACTGCAAGTGCACATTTCCAAGAGGAGAATTTTATCCTGAATTGCACAGTCACAGGCGCTTCCTCAAAAGATTGAGGTTTTCTGGAAACATTGCACTTTCTCACAACTTCACTTCTATTCTTGTCAGTCATAGGTTCCAGGACTTTCTGGGATTCCCATACTATTTATTAGGGTCACTGGCCTAATGTTGCTCATTCTGGTGAGGTTATTGTTGTAGACAAAGCTGTATCTGAGTTTTGACATTAGCTTCCTGAGACCAGCAGGTTTCATCTTGGCATTGCTCTTTCTTTATCTGCCCCAAGATTGGAGAAGGTGAATATAGAACTGGAAGGAGACCTGAGTTGTGTCTGCTACCCAGGAGGGGTACAGTAAGAGCAGCCTCCTCTGTGGGTCAATCCTGGAGGCCAAGAGAAGGAGGGAGGGGCAAAAGGAGTAGCAGGAAGTCTCCTCTATATGCTCTGTCTCCTCTGCAGCACCAGACCACAGGCCGCATGCTTTTACCTGCCCCTGCCCAATTGGCCCTCCCCTGTATGAGGTAGGTACATCATACTGGACCATCTGTGACTTCATACTAGTCCCCAAACCCTGTGAACCCCCTTCATGACTCGCTGACTTGCAGGCCTTGCTGGCCAAGAGCACTTCCCCTCTTTCTATCCAGTACTCATTCTCACCTAGTCTGGTGACATGCACAGTTTATAGGTGAATTAACAGGGCAGCAGCATCACACTGCCATTTGGGAACAAGGCAGCTCATCATCCCTGTGTCCCTAGCAGTTTGAGTTTGCCAAGCATTGCCAATGCAAAATACCAGAAATAGGTTGGCTTTTATTGGAGTTTATTAGGGTTAAAGCTTACAAATCTGAGGCTGTGAAAATATCCAAATCAAGGCATCATCAAAAATGCTGTCTTAACCTAGGTCTGCTGCTCCTGTTCTCCAGCCAAGACAGATATTGCGCCTGTCTGTCTCTCTCTGCCTTCTTCTCCAAACTCCCTTTCTCTCTGAGCTCAGCAGGGGGCCATCAGACACAATTGCTCACACCGCTGCCTTCACTTATGACATGGATGTTTAGAGCTTCAAGCTGCTCCATGACTCTAGCCTCTGGCATCTCCCCCACCCTCTCAGGGTTTCTGTGTATCTCCACAGGTGTAGGAGAACCGGGAGCCCTCTCCCAAATTGCAGGGTAAACATGGCAGCACTCTTTCTCTGTGTGTTCCATGTATGTAGGACTTCAGCACAACGATTGGTGTCCATCCTGGTGACTGAAATCTAATCAGAGGCCCTTAACTAAACTAAAGCAATCTAAGAAAATTGACCTTATTGAAAGCTCCGTTATCTGAATCTAACCATAATGTCCTACATACAAAATGCTTACACACACAGCAATGGGTTAGTAAGAACATACATTTCTGGGGTGCACACAAGACTCAAATCAGGGCATTAACCCAGGGCACAGGGATCAAGAGGGGTTTCCTAATTCCGGGAGAAATGGGAACTCATGAAGCAGTGGCTGTACTTTGGGTGAAGGCATCATTGAGAAAATGTGGTGCAGAATTCCATTGTACTGGTCCCTTGACTGGGCAAAAGAAGAACTTAATATACTGTGTTTTCTCCACCAAATCTTTGCTTCAAAATCAGGTGTGCAACTCAGAGAGGTGTGCCATTATTCCTATCCCCCAGAGCCAGAACGCACAGATTTTGCCTGGGGGTAGGGGGCAGGAAGGAGGCTGTAAAACTGAATGCCACTAACTTCTTCTCCAATGAACTGATTTACATTTACAACAGAATTGAGAAATTCAACCCTAAGGGTGTTCTCAAAAACAGTGGAGATCAAAGAGAGCCAGAGATTTAATTCATCTCAATCCTTCAACTAGAAGGGAAATAAATACTTTTAGAGATGAGTAAAAACTAATAAAGTTTGCTAGCAGCAACTTACTTTAAAAGAAATGTCAAAGAATATTCTTCAGGCAAAAATAAAATAATGTCAGAAGATTCAAGATTCAGGATGGATTAAAGGACAATATCTGTTAATTAAATTCATGTATATATAAATGACTTATTGTATAGATAAAATAATAAGGATATCCGTGTCCTAGGATATTAATAAAGTGTTCAATATACCATTAAATAATATATTCAATAAGATGGGTAAATGGATATGTAGCAGGTGGATGTCATTATGAATTTCAAAAATAGATATTGGATTATGCTTGAAAACTTGTCTGTTAATCTGGGCATGATTAAGTTATGTTAAGGGCATTGATTGGGCCACAGTTGGTAGGGCTTGAGCCCCGCCCACTGGGGTGAGATTTCAAAAATAAAAAGCCATGGCAAATGACAGAGCTGGAGTAGATTCTGATGTTGGAGTTCTGATTAGCAAGGACAGAAGGCCACGTGAAAAAGAGACAAGCCATTAATCTCACAGTTTACAGCTGGAGTTGTGGAGAGAGGCAAAGCTTAGAGAGCCTCATAGTCTACAGTTGACCTTGTGGAGGAAAGAGAGGAACTGAGCCCACAGAAAAACACAAGACTGGGAACCCAAGAAGCCTGAACCCTGGCAAATAACAACAGCTCTCTTGCTCCAAGATGGGTAAAAGACTTTGGCGAAGGAAGAAACTTATGCTTTATGGCCTGGTAACTGTAAGCTTCTACCCCAAATAAATACCCTTTATAAAGACCAAGAGATTTCAGGTATTTTGCATCAGCACCCCTTTGGCTGAATAATAAAATGATTTAAAATACATTATTTGGCAAGTCAATAATAAATAATAAATGAAGATTTGGAAAGGAAAGCAAAAGTGTTATAATTTCCCCAGCAAACTTTAAAGAATATTAAATAGTGCATCTCCTCCAAATAAATAGAAGAAAAAAAAATTGAACAAGAATAGTCAGTCTCAAACAAAGTGCTCAGGATTTCCTGGCTTGCCATTTTGCCTTTGTTCTAGGGCAACCTTACTCATGCATTTTGGAAGCTGCACCTTTCTTATCCTTCAGAAGCCTGAATGTTCCAGGGCTGATTTATAGGGGATTGTTTTGTCCCGATCATAAATCAAGTACTGTACCACTTCCCCATTTCCTAGTTATGAAGTCACCAAACTGGATGTGTTGCTCATTTGAAGCAAGAAGAACCATGAATGATAGAACAAATAAAAAGTGAGATTGTTGCACATCCCAAATTGGACGCCTAAATGACTGTTATTGGATCTCTCCTCTATCTAAGTAATGCATTCAATCCTATAAATTTCCCTGTAGCACGGATTTTGCTGCCCTAGACACACTATGAAGGCACATAGGACATTAAGAAGCAGAAAGAACCACATAACCAAAAGCTTGTGAGTGAAACTATACACACTTCCACAAAAGTACAGACTTAAGATGAAGGCAGAGAATGTAAGAAAGTTGGGAAAATATGTTCTCTGACTGCAAGCATTGTTTCCTCAAAATAACACTTCTATGAATGGAACTTCACTTAGAGGTATTTGCATCATGCTTACCTAAGCATGAAGGAATCTATGTAAGGAAAAAAATAATGAAGAGAATGAGTTTTGCCAGTTTGCCCACATGGTAATCCTACCCATTAAGTGTAATGAGTGTAAAGTTTTCTTGGAAATTCAAATTCATGAGATACCTGAAAATTAATCCTTCAGAGAAACAATTTGGGATTTCATGTATTTGGGAAAGCTAGAGTCAAATCAATGAAACATGCAGGATTAAAACCCTATCTATGTAAGGAAAATTGGAAATCCTCACCCAGGCTTTAAGTCTCATTGAGCATGAAATATTCATACAATAGCTAGTAATGTAATGAACATGGGAATGTTTCCATCTGAAACAAAACTCATGGAATATGAGAAATTCAAACTAGAGAGAAAGCATAGGAGTGTCCTAAATGTAGTCTGCTCTTTACAGTCATTTTTTTACTCCTCATTTTAAATGACATACAGGGGAACAAGCATAAAAATTAAATAAATGGAGGAAAGTTTTCAACATGAAAGAAAACTTCTTTATTCATTGGAAACTTTTTACTGAAGAGAAATCATATATATGTGGGAAAGCATTAATTCAAATGCAAAATCTAAGATACAAGAGATTTCCTAATGCAAAGACCCATATGCATGTAAGGCATGCGTAAAAGGCTTTTGGTAAAAATTATATCTCACCAAAAATGAAAAAACTCATAACGGACAGAAACAAAATGAATGTAAATAATGCAGCAAAGCCTTCAGCCAAAAGCAATAGTTCATTTAACATCAGAGGATTCATTCTGGAGTAATACCCTATATATGCAATGAATGTGGAAAAGCCTTCAACCAGAAGGAAAAAATCATTAACCATCTGAGAAAACATACTGTAGAGAAACCCTATGACTATGATGGATATGGGAAAGCTTTCATTCGGAAATCAAGCCTCATTACACACCAGAGAAGACAAACTCGAGAGAAACCCTATATATGTAAGGAATGTAGGAAAGCCTTCAGTAGCAAATCAAATCTCACTGACCATGAGAAAATTCATAGTGGAGGGAAAACCTATATATGTAAGGAATGTGGAATAGCATTCAGCCAGAGGCAGTAACTCATTATACATTAGAACCTTCCTACTGGAGAGAAATCCTGTGAATGAAATGAATGTGAATCTCTAGAGTCTCCACATCCAGTTGTGCAAATTGTTGACAATTTTTAAGGAAGTGGTTATGACTGTGCAATTCAGTATGTCTTTTTCCTCTTGGAAATGTGCACTTGCAGTTTTTTCTGAGATATGCTCTTCCCACATCTTCCACACTCATCTGTGTTCAATTTGTTACCACTCATTTATGGATCAGAACTTGAGATTTCTCTTAGTTTATGGGAAGATGGGCTCTCCACTAATTTCTTATTATCCTGGTTCTTTACACTCGTTCTTTAATCCATTACATTCTGGGTAAACATTTAAAAAATAACCATTTAAAAAATAATGCTGCCATTATTGTAGCATTTTCTTATAAGGGACCACAACCATTTATATTTTTCCAGTTTCTTCACCTGATTCTGATGTGGATTCAAGTTTAACAGCCTCTGAACTACAGTGGCTTGCTTTCTACTTAAATCAAATTTTCCTTATTATTTTAAATCAGAAATGATTCCTTTCATAATTAGATGATATACTTCTAATCTCAAGTATTTTAAGTAGTTAGAATATTTATTTGTATTCTTAAGTTGTACTCCACTATTTTTCTCATAAGTGATAGGCTGTGGGATGGATGAAACTAAAGAATGCATGTATTTACAAACAGAAATGTGTACTCAAAAATAATCTGCCAATGCAGATAATGCTGTGGAAGGAGTAAAGGGGGTTTTGTTTAGAGAAGGAATTTGACTGTTTTCCATAACACACACAAATTATTTTTATATTCTTTGCACAGATAATTTGGTTATAATTTAAAAGAAATTATGAAAATAGTACACAATGAAATCATACAAAGTGGTTGGTTTGAATATATCGATTTTTATCTGCAACAATACAGGGGTGGGAGGGGCACTTCCCTTCACCCTTTGCAATAGTGTCCCTTATAAAGCGAAAGTGCTCAGTCCCTTCAGCCCCCTTCCCAGCTGCCTGAACGTGTGGAGGCCTCCCATAGCAAGAATGAGCACGGAGCATGAGGATCATGGGCGTGACCATGTGAAGGCCACATGGCTCTCTACACGTGTCCGGATAGAGGGCTGTTATCACCAAAGTAGAAGACAGACTTCCTGCTGCTTACTATGCAGTGAAGTCCCGCTAGAGTGACTCACATCACTAACTGAGACTGTGAGGGTTGAGCAGGGCTTTCTCCCTGTTCTCATTTGTGGATCAAGGACCTATGATGATGGTTTTCATTGGGGCTCTATGAGTGTGGTTCCCAAACAGGACACTCCCTCTTTGGCTTGGGGGAACTGCATTGAACACGTATTACATTCCACCTTCTTCAAATGTTCATCAGCTTCTTCCCATCCAACCCATCCATTCTCTTCTGGGATTGAAGAGGGCTGTATCATTTTCAACTCTGTTCAAAATGTGTTGTAAATTTTATATTTAATTAGTCTGAGAACTATCTGGCATCTGCACCCTCTGAGGTTTTCTGCAAACATGACACTATCTCACAACCTCACTTCTATTCTTGTCTGCCCTAGATCCCAGGACTTTCTGGGATTCCCTTACTATTTATAAGGTTCACTGGCCTAATGTTGCTCATCTAGTGATGTTATTGCTGTAGCCAATACTGTAATGTGAGTTTTGACATTTCCTTCCTGGCAGCAATAGTTTTCATCTTGGCATTTTACTTTCCTTAGCTGCCCTTAAGATTGGAGAAGGTGAATGTAAAACTGGAAGCAGGAGACATGAGTCTGTGCCTGAGAACCAGGTGAGGTTCAGTAAGAGCATCCTCCTCAGAGGGTCAACGCTGGAGGCCAAGGGAAGGAGGGAAGGGCAAAAGAGCAGGAGCAGGAAGTTTCTTGTCTGTGCTCTGACTCCTATATTGTACCAGTTCCCATGTCCCATGCTTTTATCTGCCCCTGCCCACCTGGCCAACAACTTCCTGAGGCAGGTACATCATTCTGGGGCATCTGTGACTTTAGTTTAGCCCCAACCATATGATTCCCCTGCCTGACTCCCTGTCTTGTAGGCTTTGCTGGTCAAGGCCACCTTCTCTTCCATCTTACCAGTACTCATTCCTGCCTAGTCTAGAGACACCAACAGTTTAGAGGCGAATTGACTGGACAGCACATCACACTGCCATTTGGGAACAGGGTAGCTCTTCAACACTGTTTCCCTAACTGTTGGAGTTTGCCAAGTGCTGCCATTGCAAAATACTAGAAATAAGTTGGCTTTTATTGGAATTCATTAGGGTTACAACTTACAGTTTTGAGGCTGTCAAAATGTCCAAATCAATGCAT
>JAKSZT010054075.1:1661132-1673479 GCA_026826555.1 Tolypeutes matacus
AAAGAATCATAAGAGGATATTATGAGAAACTATGCCAACAAACTAGACAACCTAGATGAAATGGACAAATTTCTAGAAACACATAACCAACCTACACTAACGCTACAAGAAATACAATAACTTAACAAACCAATCACTTAAGGAAACTGAATCCATCATCAAAAATCTCCCAGCAAAGAAAAGTCCAGGACCAGATGGCTTCACAGGTGAATTCGACCAAGCATTTCAAAAAGAATTAATGCCAATCCTGTTTAAGCTCTTCCAAAAAATTGAAGAGGAGGGAAAATTACCCAACACATTTTAGGAAGCCAACATCACCCTAATACCAAAGCCAGATAAAGATTCCACAAAAAAAGAAAATTACAGACAAGTCTCTCAAGTTAACAAAGACACAAAAATTCTCAACAAAGTACTTGCAAATAGAAACCAACAGCATATCAAAAGACTTATACAGACGATTTAGAATCTGTGCTACTGAGAGTGACAGAGTTGGACTTTTAAAAGTCTTACCTGCACATGGTCCAACAGTCCCTTCTATTCAAACCTATATGTGATGCTGGAGTTTGTAGGTGTACTTCCAGAGACTGGAGTCTCTGGTCTGCCTATGTGCCAGCTATGCCTGGAATCTCAGTGGAGCTGCAACTCCTACTCTACAGCTCAATGGACTCACCCAAGTCACCTGGAGAGGAGACGTTGATGATGGAAACAGCCATCACAGGGAACGGAGAGAGTCTGCAGCTGAATGCAGGATAATCCCATCCACCATATCCATGAGCTATAAGCCCACTCACAATTGGAGATGGAGTAGACATCACCTTTCCAGGCCCCTCAGGATTGGGGAAGAGCTGTGGAATAGAGTGGACTTAATGATATTCTGTGGTAGACATATTGGGATTCATGCAATGGAAAAAATTATAACAGTAAGGTGAACCCAGTGGCCACTAGATGCTTTTGAGGCAGGGAGGGAAAGGGTAGTTCTAATACAGGGGCTTTTACGCGACTTGGGGATCGAACTGAGTGAAATTGTGGCGATGGATATAGACAATTTTACATCAGCATATACCATGCAGGACTGTATGGAGAGAGTGTGGTCTACGATATGAACTGTGGTCTATGCTTAATGGCAAAGCCCCAAGATGTGTATATCCATTGCAGGTGATGTGCCACACTAATGAAAGATGTTTATGTGAGATGATATGTGAGGTATGGGATGTGGAGATCATGGGTATCCCTATAATTTTTGTGTAACATTTATGTAAACTAAGCATCTTTTAAAATATATATGAAAAAAAAAGATTTGAATAAGATAGAGAGATAAATCTTGACCCATGATATGCCAAAAAGCACATTAAATATATCTGCTGAATACTGAAAAAAAACGACTTACACATCACGACCAAGTTGGATGTATTCCTTGTATGCAAGACTAGTTCAACATAAGAAAATCAACCAATGTAATACACCACATTAACAAACTGAAAGAAAAAACCCACATGATCATCTCAAGAGATGCAGAAAGGTCATTCAACAAAATCCAATATCCTTTGTGGATAAAATACCTCAAAAGATAGGAATAAAAAGAAAATTCCTCAATATGATAAAAGGCATATATGAAAAATCCACAGCCAACATCATACTCAATGGGGAAAGGTTGAAAGCTTTCCCTCTAAGATCAGGAATGAGACAAGTCTGCTCGCTGTCACCGTTGTTATTCAACATTGTACTAGAAGTTCTAGCTAGGGCAATTAGACAAGAAAAAAAAAATTAATGGCCTCCAAATAGGAAAGGAGGAAGTAAAACTCTCACTGTTTGCAGATGACATGATCCTGTACTTAGAAAATCCTGAAATATCCATGACAAAGCTACTTGAACTCATAAATGAGTTAAGCAATGTGGCAGGATATAAGATCAACACGCAACAAATGGTAATGTTTTTGTACACTAGTACTGAACAACCTGAGGAGGAAATCAGGAGGAAAATTCCATTTTCAATAGCAACAAAAAGACTCAAATACCTAGGAGTTAATTTAACTAAGGAAGCACAGGACTTATATGCAGAAAACTACAAAACAATGCTAAAAGAAATTTAAAAAACCTAAACAAATGGAAAGACATTCCGTGTTCATGGATTGGAAGAATAAATATCGTAAAGATGTCAGTCTTGCCCAAACTGATTTACTGATTGCATGCAGTACCAATCAAAATCCCAACAGCTTACTTACAGAATTAGAGAAGGCAATTCCAGATTCATCTGGAAGGGTAAGTGCACCGAATTGCCAAACACATTCAAAAAAGAAGAGCAATGTGGGAGGAATTTCACTGCCTGGCCTTGAAACATATCACAAAGCTAGAGTGGTCAGAACAGCATGCTACTGGCATAAAGATAGACAGATCGATCAGTGGAATAGAATTGAGAACCCAGAAATATACCCTCACCTATACAGTCAACTGGTTTTTGACAAACCTACCAAGCCCATGCTAATGGGAAAAAACAGTCTCTTCCACAATTGGTGTTGGGAGAACTGGTTATCTATAACCAAAAGAATCAAAGAGCAGCCCTTTCTCAGCCCCTATACAAGAATCAAGTAAAACTGTTTCAAATATCTAAATATAAAAGCCAGGACTATAAAACTACTAGAAGAAAATGTAGGGAAACATCTTTAAGACCTTGTAGTAGGTGGTGGTTTCTTGGACCTTACACCCAAAGCACATGCAACAAAAGAAAAAGTAGATAAATGGGACCTCCTCAAAATTAAACACTTTTGCACCACAGGACTTTTTCAGAAAGGTGAAAAGGCAGCCAACGCAATGGGAAAAAATATTTGGAAATCACATATCTGATAATGGTTAATATCCAGTATATATGAAGAGATGTTACAACTCAACAATAAAAGACAAATGACCCAATTAAAAACTGGTCAAAAAACTTGAATAGACATTTCTCCAAAGAACAAATACAAATGGCAAAAAAAACACATGAAGAAATGCTCAACACACTCATGATTAGGACAATGCAAATCAAAACTACAATGAGATATCATTTCACACCTATCAGAATGGCCACTATTAAAAAGACAGAGAACTACAAGTGTTGAAGAGGATGTGGAGAGATAGGAACACTTCTTCACTGTTGGTGGGAATGCTGGATGGTTCTACCACTATGGAGGACTGTTTGGCAGTTCCTAAAGAAGTTGAATATAGGCTTGCCATGTGACCCTGCAATACCACTCCTGGGTATATACCCAGAAGAACTGAGAACAGTGACACGAACGGACACCTGCACACTGATATTCATAGCAACATTATTCACCATTGCCAAAAGTTGGAAACAACCCAGGTGTCCATCAACAGATGAAAGGATAAACAAACTGTGGTCTAGTCACACGATGGAATATTATGCAGCTGCAAGAAGAAATAAAGGTGTAAATCATATGGCAACATGGATGTACCTGGAGGACATTATTTTGAGTGAAGCAAGCCAGACACAAAAGGACAAATACTGTATGAATGCATTACTATGTATCACATATATTGTGTAACATATTGTTTGATCCAAAGAAAAAATTTATATGTATGCATTACATTTAATAGAGAAATGTATATATTTATTCATCTGTGTTTAATTTGTAGTTTTTATTTGTTTATATTTTCAATAATTAAATGTACAAATAAAGTTTCACAAACATAAAAATAAAAAAAAAAACAAAAAACAAATCAACAACAACAACCAAAAAACTAATAAGTTTCCTAGCAGCAACTCACTTTAAAAGAAATGTAAAAGAATATTATTCAGGCAGAAAGGAAGTAATCTTAGAAGGTTTAAGGATCAGGATGGATTGAAGAACAATATCTCTTAATCAAATTCATATCTCTAAGGACTACTGAATTGATAAAATAATAGTGATATCCGTGGCCTAGGATATCAATAAAGTGTTAAAATACACCATGAAATAATATGTATCATAAGATGGGTAAATGGATATGTAGCAGTTTGATATTGTTATATATTCCATAAATACATATTGGATTATGCTTGTTTGTTAATCTGGGCATTATTAGGTTATGATAAGCGTGTTGATTGGGCCATAGTCAGTAGTGAGTTGAGCCCCACCACTTGGTGGTTGGGGTCTCAAACATAAAAAGTCATGGCAAAGGACAGAACTGGAGTAGTTTTGATGCTGCAGTACTGATGAGCAAGGAGAGAAGGCCCCGGGGAAAAGAGACAAGCATTTCACTTGGCAGTTCACAGATGGTCTTGTAGTGAGAGGCAAAGCTTAGAGAGCTTCATAGTCTACAGCTGACCTTGTGGAGGAAATAGATGAGCTGAGCCCAGAGAGAAATGCACCTGTGGGAAGAGAGGAACCGAAGAAACCTTAACCCTGGCAAATGCTGGCAGCTCTCTTGCTCCAAGACAGGGTAACAGACTTTGGGGAAGGAAGAAACTTATGCTTTATGGCCTGGTAACTGTAAGTTTCTACCCCAAATAAATACCCTTTATAAAGACCCAGAGATTTCTGGTATTTTCACAAGCATACCTTTGGCTGTCTAATACAGGAAATAAAATGTTTTAAAATACGTTATTTGACCAGTCAATAATAAATAATAAGTGCAGATTTGTAAAGGCATGCAAAAGTGATATAATTTCCCCAGTAAACTTTAAAGAATATTAAATAGTGTATCACTTCCAAATAAATAGAAGAAAAAAAATTTGAGCAAAAATAGTCAGTCCAAAACAAAGTATTCAGGATTTCCTGGGTTGCCACATTGGCATAGGTTCTGGGGCCACCATACTCATGCATATTTGGAAGCTGCACCTTTCTTATCTTTCAGAAGCCCGAAGTTTCCAGGGTTGATTTGTGTGCGGTTGTTTTGCCCCCATGATAAATCAAGTGCTGTATCACTTCTCCATTTCCTACTTATGAATTCACCAAACTGGATGTGATGCTCATTTGAAGCAAGAAGAACCATGAACGATAGAACAAATAAAAAGGAGATATTGTTGCATTACTCAAATTGGACACTTAGATGATTGATATTGGATATTTCCTCTTTTCTATTGAACACATTCAATGTTATAAATTCCCTCTAAATCCTACTTTTCCTACACCCAGCAAACTAATAAGAAGCATAGGACAATAAGAAGCATAAAGAACTACATAACAAAAGGATTTGAGTGAAGCTATATCCACTTCCACAACAGTACAGTCTTAAGATGAAGGCAGAGAATGTAAGAAATTTGGGGAAATATTTTCTCTGACTGCAAGCATTGTTTCCTTAATATAACACTTCTATGAGTGTAACTTCACGTTAAACGAACTTCCATCATGCTTACCTAAGTATTAGGGAATGTATAAATGAGAAAAGAATGAAGGCAATTAATTTTACCAGTTTGTATCACATGGTAGTCCTCCCCTTTAAGTGTAATGAGTGTGAAGTTTTCTTGGAAATTCAACCTCATGAGATACCAGAGAATTAATCCTTTAGAGAAACCATTTGGGATTTCATGAATTTGGGAAAGTTAGAGTCACATAAAGGAAACATGCAGGAGTAAAACCCTGTGTATGAAAGGAATTCTGGAAATCCTTCAGCCAAGCATTAAATCTCATTGAGCATGAAATATTCATACATTAGTAAGTATTGTAATGTACATGGGAATGCTTCCATCTGAAATAAAACTTCATGGAATATGAGAAAATTCAAAGGAGAGAGAAACCATATGAGTGTCCTGAATGTAGTCTGTTTTTTATATTCATTTTTTACTCTTCACTTTAAAAGTCATACAGAGGAACAAGTATAGAAATGTAATAATGTGAGAAAATTTTCAACCTGACAGAAAACCTCTTTATTCATCAGAAAATTCTTACTGAATAGAAATCATATATATGTAGGAAAGCTTTAATTAAAATATCAAATCTCAGATACAAGAGATTTCCTACTGCAAAGAAGCCCTATGCCTGTAAGGCATGTGAAAAAGCATTTAGTTACAAATCATATCTCACAGAACATGAAATACTCATAGAGAGAGAAATAAATTAATGTAAAGAATGTGGAAAAGCCTGCAGTGAAAAGCAACCGTTCATTAAACATCAGAGCATTCATCCTGGAGAAAAACCCTATATATGCAATGAATGTGGAAAAACCTTCAACCAAAAGGAAAACCTCCTTAACCATCTGAGAATACATACTGTAGAGAAACCCTATGAATGTAATGGATGTGAGAAAGCTTTCATTCAGAAATCAAGCCTCATTACACACCAGAGAAGACAAACTCGAGAGAAACCCTATAAATGTAAGGAATGTAGGAAAGCCTTCAGTAGCAAATCAAATCGCACTGACCATGAGAAAATTCATAGTGGAGGGAAGTCCAAATATGTAAGGAATGTGGAATAGCCTTCAGCCAGAGGCAGTACCTCATTAGACATTACAACATTCATATGGGAGAGAAATCTTGTGAATGTAATGAATGTGAATCTCCAAAGAATCTCCACCTCCAGTCTTTGCAATTGTTGCTAATATTTTAATGAAGGGGCTGTGACTGTGCAATTCAGGATTGCCATTCTCCTCTTGGAAAAGTGCCGTTGCAGTTTGTTGTGAGATCTGCTCCTCGCACATCTTCTTCCACACTCATCTGTCTTCAATTTGTTACCACTAATTTATGCATCAGAACACGAAATTTCTCTTAATTTTTGTAAAGAAGGGCTTTCCACTCATTTCAAATTATCATAGTTGTCTTCACTGGTTCTTCAATCCATTATATTCTGTGTAAGCATTTTAAAAATTACCATTTTAAAAATAATGCTTCCCATTTTTGTAGCATTTTCTTTTAAGCCCTCCAACCATTTATATTTTTTCAGTTTCTTCACCTGATTCTGATGTGGATTGAAGTTTAACAGTCACTGAACTACAGCGGCCTGCTTTCTACTTAACTCCAATTTTCCTTGTAATTTTAAATCAGAAACGATCATTTCATCATTAGATGATACACTTCTAATCTCAAGTATTTTAAGAAGTTAGAAATTTTATTTATATTTTTAACCGGTACTCCAAAAATTTTCTCATATGTGACAGGCTTTTCGATGGATGAAACTAGAGAATGCATTGTATTTACAAACAGAAATGTGTACCCAAATTTATCTGCCATTGCAGATAGTTCTTCGGAAGGAGGAATGGGTGTTGAGGCTAGAGAAGGAATTTGACTGTGTGCCATAACAGACATAAATTATTTTTATACTCTTTGCAGGGATAATTTTGTTATAATTTAAATGAAATTATGAAAATAGTACACAATGAAATCATACAAAGTGGTTGGTTTGAATATATCGATTTGAATCTGCAATGTTACCGGATGGGGGGCACTTCGCCTCACCCTTTGTTAATAGAGTTCCCTATAAAGGAAAAGTGCACACTCCCCTCAGCCCTCTCCCCAGCTTCCAGGACAGGTGGAAGCCTCCCACAGCAAGAGTGAACACGGAGCATGAGGAGCATGGCTGTGACCATGTGAAGGCCACACTGCTCTCTACACTTGTCTGGTTAGAGGGCTGTTAGCAACACAGGAGAAGAAGGACCTCCTGCTGCTTACTACCGAGTGAAGACCTGCTATAGTGGCTCACATCACTAACTGAGACTGTGAGTGTTGACCAGGTCTTTCTCCCTGTTCTCCTTTGCAGATCATGGACCTATGATGATGGTTTTCTTTGGGGCTCTGTGGGTTTGGTTTTCAAACAGGACACACTCTCTGGCTTGGGGGAACTGCAGTGAACACGTGTTACATTCAAGCTTCTTCAGGTGTTCGTCTGCTTCTTCCCATCCAAAACCTCCGTTCTCTTCTGGGATTGAAGAGGTCTGCATCATTTTCAACTCTGTTCAAAATGTGTTGAAAATTTTATATTTAATTAGTCTGAGAAAAATCTGGCATCTGCACCCTCTGAGGTTTTCTGCAAACATGGCAATATCTCACAACCTCACTTCTATTCTTGTCAGCCCCAGATCCCAGGACTTTCTGAGATTCCTGTACTATTAATTAGGGTCAGTGGCCTAATGTTACTGATTCTGGTGATGTTATTGCTGTAGCCAATGCTGTAATGTGAATTTTAACATTTCCTTCCTGACACCAACAGATTTCATCCTGGCATTGCACTTCTTTACCTGCCCCAAGATTGGAGAAGATGAATGTAGAATTGGAAGCAGGAGACCTGAGTCTGTGCCTGAGCTCCTGGAGGGATATATTAAGAGCAACCTACTCAGAGGGTCATTGCTGGAAGCCAAGGGAAGGAGGGAAGAGCAAATGGAGCAGGAGCAGGAAACCACCTCTCTGTGCCCTGACTCCTCTGCTGCACCAGGCCCCAGGTGCCATGCTTTTATCTGCCCCTGCCCACATGGTCAAACCCTGCCTGTGGCAGGTACATCATACTGTGGCATCTGTGAGTATAGACTAGTCCCCTACCATGTGAATCCCCTGCTTGACTCCCTGTCTTGTGGGCTTTGCTCACCAAGAGCACTTTCCCCTCAATTATTCCAGTGCTCATTGCCACCTAGTCTGGAGATACCCACAGTTTACAGGTGAATTACCTGGAAACTGCCATTTGGGAACAGGGCACCTCTACAAGCCTGTGTCCCCAGCTGTTTGAGTTTGCCAAGCATTGCCAAAGCAAAATATTACAAATAGTTGTGGTTTTTTGGAATTTATTATGATTAAAGCTTACAGTTCTGAGCCTGTGAAAATGTCCAAGTCAAGACATCGTCAAAAATGCTCTCTTAAAGGTCTGCTGCTCCTGGGTTCCAGCCAAGACAAAGTATTGGACCTGCCTGTCTCTCTCTGCCTTCTCCTCCAAACTCACTTTCTCCCTGAGCTCAGCAGTGAGCCACCAGACACAATTGCTCACACATCTCCCTTCTCCACTAGCCTGGATGTCTTCAGCTTCAAGCTACTCCATGAGTCCATCCTCTGGCCCCTCCCTCAGTCTATCAGGGTTTCTGTGTCTCTCCACAGCTCTAGGAGATCACGAAAACCTCTCCCACATGGCAGGGTAAACATGCCAGCACTCTTTTGCTGTTTGTTCCATGTATGTAGGACTTCAGCACAATTATTGTGGCCCATTCTGGTGCCTGAAATCTAATAAGAGGTCTTAACTAAACTAAAGCAATCTAACAAAAGTGACCTAATCGAAAGGTCCCTTATCTGAATCTTACCAAAATGTCCTACATACAAAAGGTTTACACACAGCAATGGGTTAGTAAGAATATACATTCTGGGGTCCACACAAGACAGAAATGAGGGCATTAAACCAGGGCACAGGGATCAGAAGGGGTCTCCTAAGCCTTGGAGAAATGGGAACTCATGAAGCAGTGGCTGTATTTTGGGTGTGGCCATCATTGAGCAAAATGGGATGCTGACCACCATTGTACTGGACACTAGAATGGGCCCAAGAAGAATTAAATATACTGTGCTTTCTCCATCAAATCTTAGCTCCAAAATCAGGTTTGTAACTCAGAGATGTGTGCCATAATTCCCATCCCCAGAGCCAGAGCACACAGATTTTGCCTGTGGGGTGGACGGGCAGGCTGTAAATCCGAAAGCCCCAAATTTCTTCTCCAAAGAACTGATGACATTTACAACAGAATGGAGAAATTCCACCCTAAGGTTGCTCTCAAAAGCAGTGGAGATCATAGAGGGACTGAGATATAATTCATCTCAATCCTTCAGGAATAAGTGAAATAATTACTATTACAGATGAGTAAAAACTAATAAATTTTGCTGACAGCAACTCACCTGAAAAGAAATGTAAAAGAATATTCTTCTGGCAGAAAGAAAATAATCTCAGAAGATTCAAGATTCAGGATGGATTGAAGAACAATATCTGTTAATTACACTCATATAACTAAATGACAACTGAATGGATAAAGTAATAGTGATATCAATAATGTGTTAAAATACACCATAAAATAATATATAGCATAAGATGTGTAAATGGATAACTAGCAGTTGGATGTCTTTATGAATTCCAAAAATAGATGTTGGATTATGCTTGTAAACTGGTCTGTTAAGCTGGGCATGATTAAGTTATGATAAGGGCATTGACTGGGCCACAGTTGGTAGGGTGTTGAGTCCCACCCCATGGTGGCTGGGGACTCAAACATAAAAAGACATGGCAAAGGACAGAGCTAGAGTAGTTTTTGATGTTGGATTTCTGATGAGCAAGGACAGAAGGCCCCGGAGGAAAGAGACAAGCCATTCACCTGACAGTTTACAGCTGGCCTTGTGGATAAAGGCAAAGCTTAGAGAGCCTCATAGTCTACACCTGACCTTGTGGAGGAAACAGAAGAGCTGAGCCCAGAGAGAAATGCAGCCCTGTGAACAGAGGAACCCAAGAAGCATGATCTCTGGCAAATGTCAGGAGCTGTCTTGCTCCATGACGTGGTAACAGATTTTGGTGAAGGAAGAATCTCATGCTTTATGGCCTGGTAACTGTAAGATTCCACCCCAAATAAATACTCTTTTTAAAGTCCCAGAGATTTCTAGTATTTTGCATTAGCACACCTTTGGCTGACTAACACAGGATAAAAAATGTTTTAAAACACATTATTTGGCCATTCAATAATAATACATTCAGATTTTTAAAGGCAAACAAAAGTGCTACAATTTCCCTGGTCAACTTTAAAGAATATTAAATAATTCATCTCATCCCAATAAATAGAAGAAAAAAAATTGAACATAAATAAACAATACAAAATAAAGTATTCAGGATTTCCTGGGTTGCCATTTTGGCCTTTTTTCTGGGACCACCTTACTCATGCATCTTTGGAAGCTGTACCTTTCTTATGCTTCAGAAACGTGAAGGTTTCAGGGTTGATTTATGTGCCCTTAGGCACCCCATAACAACCTTTAGGCACCCCATAACAGTAGGCTAAGTTTCCATTACAAAAGTAAAGTCTCATAAGGCTAGTCGTCAATAAGAAGAACACAACAATGGGGCAAACTCTTTAAACAGACACTGTCCCTGCACTCAGATGACTGTTGCTGCTCCCTTGGAGAATGTGGTACAGAGCTCTCCAGGCTGGGAATTCAGATTCCCTCATTTATTGAGTGATCGTCCACCCTCTGTGACTGTTCCCTATCCTTTGATCATTTGAAGAATTTTATACTTCTATCACATATATTCAGATGAACTTACTCCCATGAATTCCTCCTCCCAGACACCACCCACAAATAATTCTCTGCAGCCCTCATTGTAACCTTTCTGTGATCTAAACCTTCCCTGAACATGTAGCCCATATAATAGCCAAATACATTTAATAGGAAAAAGAAACAACAATGATAATCTCAAATGCAAGAGATAAACACAAGGAAACTCAGAAAAAAAAACAAACAAATAAAGAAACAAAATAAAACAAAACAAAATATAATTAGCAGACTGGGACATTCAAAAAAATGGAAAACAAACAAACGAAATTCCTTTTTTAAAAAAAAAATATTCTTTTTCATTTTATCACTGTATTATCGGATGTTCAGTGTACCATGACACCTACCCCCTCTCATGCCCCAGTGTCTCCCAAATTTTCAATTAATTTTCAAAGAAGTTTTAGGTCACAGCAATGTCACACATGGAATACTAGAGACTCCCACATACCCAACCTCCCTCCCCCTTACCCATAACATATTAAAACATTTTTATAGCTGTTAGAATTGTTATAACTTATACAGATAATAAAATATAGCAACTAAACATTGTCAGTGGCTTACAGTATAATTTACAATTTAGACGGTACAGTTTAATATTTTTTGATGATATTTACCATGTCCTGTGTCCATTACTGTAAGGTAATGAAAAACATTTCCTATGACCACTAAATATCCCATTTGATCTTAACTGTTCCTTCCTTCCTGTCCACCTGGAGCATATGACACTCCCGTGTCTTGACTCATGGAATGATAAGATTCATAGTTACATGTCCTGGGTATTCCAACCTGCCTTTCCTAATCTAATCACCTGTCAGCCCTGTGCTACCAAACCCAGTAATGTCACTACCCATCTGTCATATCATTCAATATGCAACTATACTCTATCCATTTACCATAGATTATGTCCATATGGGAGATGGCCCACAGCCTACTTTTCTCTTTCTGTCCCTTGTTAACTTATCTTTCAGACAATAGTTCTCAGAGACTGCTCACATCTCTCAGTTCAAATCTGTGAGGTCATATACTGTTCATCCTTCAATGCCTGGCTTGCTTCACTCAACACAATGTCTTCAAGATTCATCCACGTTATTCCATGTGTTAGTACTTTGTTCCGTCTTACAGCTGAGTAATATTCCATTGTATGTATGTGCCACATTTTGCTTATCCA
>JAKSZT010054075.1:1676721-1695052 GCA_026826555.1 Tolypeutes matacus
ATGATATTTGTTTGGATAGCTTTGATTAGTTGTTCGATGTACTGCATAACTTCCTGGTTTTTATTTTGTGCACTGGCCTGGTCCATGTTTGCCAGTTTCTCAGAGTCATTTGTATTTTTCTGTTGCCCTCTGGTCATCATATTATATTGATGGGTTTGTTCAGTTGATTAGCTTTTCTCTATGCTCTAGAATTTTATTTAGTTGTTGGTTCTGCGTGTGAGTTAAGTTTTCTCTTTGGCAGTTTTTCTTCTTATTTTATTTCCTTACTTCTTTCTATGTTCCGAATCTCTGCCGTTCGGTCCACGCCTCCGATCCGCGCAGATAGATGTTCCAAGCTTCTCACTCCACGCGTGCACAGCACAGACCCCCGGGCAGGACCCCGTCCCCAATCCGCCTTGCTCTGGGAGCTTGCAGTGTGCGCCCTCCTACACTAACGCCATCTTGCCTCTGTGTCATAATTCTTTTTGTACTTGTCTGTTTGTTCAGTGTCAGTGTATATATTGATACCTCTGGATGGTAATATTAAGTTGATAAATGAAGATTATTATGAGAGCTCTATTCAAATTGCCAAAAATTAAATAAGTGCTTATATTAATAAATAAATATGGATATTAGTTTAAAATAATTAAAATGGTTATACTCAAATTAAATCATTATTCTACCAAGTTTGTTTAATGTTGATGGTAATTATATTTTGTCAGAAGTTTGCTTGGAACTAGTTTCCAAAATCACTGTGGTAAAAAATATGTAAGGTACATAGAATGTGCTTTTATTATTAAAGAAAAGAAAGTCATTTTATCCTAAGATAAAATAACTAGTTATTAAAACAAAGTAAAATGTGGGACAAAACCTGAATAAATATAAAAGTGCAAAAGGCTTGTGAAAAAGGAATTTTTGTGGTCAAACTAAGTAAAATTTAAGCAATATATCTATAAAAATTTAAAAGGTTTAATGTCAAACAAAGTAATAATATAAAGTTAAAGTTTTATTCTTTCTCAAATTTTCTCATCAGTAGTGTGTTTTAGTAAAAGTTTACAAAGTTTTTCTCCTCAAAAATCAGTATGCAATAAAGAAAGTCTGTTTTATCAAAATACCTTCTTGTACTTTAAACCTATCATTTCCTTGAAGAATCAGGTCTTATCACTTTAAAAAAGAACACAGTGTTTGAACCTGATTTCTCAAAGTCAAATCCTGAAAGATAACTTTTATTTCAAACTGTCACAAATATCTTGGTCTTTTACCTAAAAAAAGAGTAAAATACTAAAATAGTTAAGGTCATGTGATGTCAGTTGAATGAAGTATTTAAAACTCGTATAAATAAAATAGTTTTTCTAATTTTATAACAACTAATGTTATATGAACAAAAAGTTCATATGAATACTTTAAAAGTGTATAAAATTCCTGAAAATATAATAATGTTTCAAAATAATAGTACATAAAATATAATGTTATTAATCATAATTTTTAGTAATAACTACAAAAGAAAGCAGCCACTAAAAGCTGCTGGAGTAGTGCATAACATTAAATTATAGTAAAATATAATATCTCCACTGCAGCATGCAATGATCCCAAATATTGCTAGTTTGTTGCAAATATTAATATCCAGTTATGTAACTATAACTTTGTTTTAAAACTTGCTTAAGCTTTCTTTCATATTTTCTTAAACAAGTCAATCCAGCACACATTCCCCTTCCTGTAAAATAGCCAACAATAAATCCAGTTTGTGTTCAACACTGTAAGCAACAGCCCAATTCTAATTATAATGGTAACAACAAAATCAATGCAAGTATTAAAATTACAAGTTAATGTATTACCCCAAAGTCCAAATAGGAAATACTAATTTGTTTTTACCTATGCCTCAAACTAAACAAAATAAACAAAAATTGAGGTCATTCTAATCAGGCTACTAAAAATCTTAAATTCTTAAGAAATAAATGTTTATTCATTGTATGTCTGTTGATGTATAATCTACTATAGTTATGAATTATGTATAATATACTTAAATACTAATAAAAACTAATACAATATATTACATATATAAATAATTTAATAACTTTTATGTTACACATAAAGGTATTTTATTAAGTATATATATAAATCTTTTGTTTTAAATTTCAACAGTCCTGAAACTAAATATCTTTTTAAAAAAAGGTTTAGTAAGTATTGTTCAAGCCTAAAAGTAAAGCATCATGCAGAAAACTGTTAATCAACAAACCAATGCCTTGCTAGTTAACACTTTTCACATTTCAGGAAAAATATTGGAAATTAAAATAGTAAGCACATCAAGGATGTTTTGTAACAAACTAAAAGAAAAGTGCATCTCAACAGGTGTTGTATTCCTCCCTGGGGGAGCTGGCCACTCTCCCAGGAATTGATGCATAAACCTTAAAATGTACTGCCCTGGGAGTGTTGTTTTCCTTCCTGAGGAGGCTGGCCCTTTCCTCGGGAATTAGCAAAATACTCACAAGTTAGCATGTATGGTATCAAATTCATTAATCCTAAACACAGCCTACCAAAACTCTAGTATCAGTTGCTACTTCAACACTTCCCAGCTAATAGCTAAATATTGGTAATTATATATATATATATATATATATATATATATATAACTGCTCTATTTATCTGTCACTCTGTAACTTTGTTCAATATTGACTTAATCTTTTAATTAGTTGTGTTATTTGTTTCTCATCCTAACTGTCAATATAAGCTTATTAAACTAAGTATATATTAACATTTATCTTGTATCTATACAGGACTTTAGCCAAAAATAAGCCAAATATATCACTGTATCCCCTGGTTTAGTAAGCCTGTGAATGTAGGTATACTTATAATAAAAAATTAACAGTTAAACCTCTATTTATAAATGATACAAAAATAAAAAGGGGGGAAATGGTGAGGTGTGAGAAAAATTATATCAAGCATTATTTACAATAAATTTTTTAAGCCAAAGGTCAGAATCACATACATCAGCAGAAAAGCATTTCTGGCAAAAATCAGGCAATATTACAGAAACAAATATTGGACAACTAGTTTATTGAAAGCATAAAAATAATAATCAATGGTATAAGGCAAAAGTTTAGTTAGGATATAGAGTCGAGATTTTGCTCTTATCATTACAGATAAAGGAGACCAGCTTTGGGTCCTGTCCAGACATCTGAAACCTAGACATAAAAAAGCCAAAGAAGCTGACACAAAAAGCAGAAAAGATGGTAACTTCTAAAAGGCAGAATGTCACTCTAACACAGTTACTCCTTGTTATGCTTACCTTGACAACCACAGCAGTAAGTAGAGCACTTTCACATAATTATACATATTGGCTTATATTACTAATTTGCCTCCATTAGAATTGTTGGCTTGGGGCAAAAAATCCTACCCTTTTTATATTAATTTGTCATTTCATTTTCCTGGGCCTTTTGATTTTTCCCTTCCTCTAAAACTTGATGAGGAAGGGAAATTTATTGAAAATTTAACCTTGCCTTTTCTTGAATGACCTAACTGCATAGAATCCATGGATCCATGCATACAGCTCCAAAATCAAAGTACAAAATGATAAATGACATACATACAATGTTTCATCTGAGGTTGTGGTCTTTAATAATTCCTATATTATTGCAAAGAATCAGGCCCTTATAGGGATACTGAAACCTAATGTAAACACAACCATAAGTTGAAAAATGAGTAATTCAACAAAAACAACTAATGAAAGCTATTATTATTTTTAGAATTTTGGGGATGTCATAAGTATACATACATCACTAAATTGGACACTTCAGGGAAGATTTATCCCACAACATTGGAACACTGAACTTAACAAAATTAAAATTATTTGTGGAAATTATTTTTGGGAACTAGCCCTATTTTTGAATGGCAAGAGAGTATAACTAATATTACCAGTTTAAAAAGAAAATCCATTTAATTTCTTAAAATATGTTTACGGGATCCCCTTGTTTTTATTGTATGAACAGTGAGCATTGATCAAACATGGTTTTTCTGCAGCAATTGCTCCCTTTACACTTGTGTATCAGAATATATTTTACAGGAGAGTTCTACTGCAGTTCAAATAGGATGACAGCATCATGGAATATGGCTTCCAGTTCACATGAATCACTTCTGGAAGTCTTCCCCTGAGAGTCAAATCCTTTGGAACTCTCTAAAACATTATTTGAAGAGAACCAAACATTTAGTTGGATTAATTATAGCTGTTGTATTAGGGCTTATAGGTATTATTACTGCTACTGCTTTGGAGGGAAGTGCTGGACATGAGAATGTCCAAAAACAACAATATGTTAAAAATTGGAATCATGATGCTAGTGAGATATGGCATAGTCTGGCATATATAGATGAGCAAATTAATAATAGGCTTAATGACTTATAGATGGCTGTTACTCAAATGGAAGATGAAATATATTATCTAAATTTGAAACAAGGTTTGAAGGGTGATTGGAATAAAAGTGCTTTTTCTATCACTCCTCTCTCATACAATGATTCCCACTATGAATGAGAAAAAATTAAACATCATTTAATAGGTCATCACACAAGTTTATCTATAGAAATTACAGATTTGCAAAAAAGGATTCTGAGCATGTCTCCGAATAAACTTACTACATTTCCAGGTAGTGAATTTTGGCAATCAGTGACACATCAATTGAATAAAATAAACAACTTACATTGGTGGAAATCAACCACTGTACTTGTTAACTTAGGTGTGGTGATCATTGGTGCTCTGCTACTCTTAACTGTTTTAGAAGGCACTCACAAAGCACTGCTGTCCCACATTAATAGGGCTGAAAAGACCAGTCATGCCAATCACTTGATTTTGCTTAAAACCCTAAACTCTCAAGACTCCTGTCCATGGACCTTGACTGGTGGACAGTGATGGATAAGAACTTTAGAGGAGGGTAACCTCAGACAGGCACAGTCACCCTGGACAAAAAACAAAAAAGTGTGAATTGTTGGAAAGAGGCTGAGAGCCAGAGCATAAAGGTTAAGCATTTTAAAAGTATGCTTGCTGGCAGAGAAACATTAGTAAATGTCTCCAAGGACACTGCATACTGCAGACATCAGTTGGCAGAGGCAGAAAGGAATGAAAACACTAGTAAGATGGGCTTTTCTGAATTCCCAAGAAAGATTATCTGGCAACACAGAAACAGACAGTGCCGTGACGTACAAATCTGAGGAACTAGTGAAGGACGCCCTACTTTTGTTATCAGGTTTGTAGTATAAAAAGCAGCTTTAGCCTAAATAAACTTGCCTGCATTCCACATGGAGTGAGGTCCCCTTATCCAAAACTTTCTTTGGATCATTTCTGGCACTGTCTGCCTCCATGTTGAATTAAAGTATTTGGAAAAGTATCTTTTCAGGTCTCTTGATCATTTCTTAAATGGGTTGTTTGTCTTTTTATTTTCAAGGTGTAAGAATCCTTTATATATACAGGATAGTAGGCTCTTATCAGATATATGGTTGCCAAATATTTTTCCCATTGGGTAGTGTGGCAGTTTGATGTAATTATGAATTCCAAAAATATAATTGAATCATGCTTGTAAACTGATCTGTTAATCTGGGCATGATTAGGTTAGGATTAGGGCATTGAGCCCCACCTCTGTGGGTGGGGAATTGAATATAAAAGGCAATACAGGACTTCCGGGAAGATAGCAGAGTAGTAAGACACGGGAATCTCTTCTCCAGAAAAATAGTTAGAGGAGAGGCTGAAACAGCCCCGAAAATAGATCTTCTAGGGTTTAAGACAGCAGGTGAAGGCTGCACACCACCCAGAGGAGAGAGGGACAGAAGAGGGAAATTGTGACTACAGATCTGTGAGTTGCAAGTATCAGCTTCTGCTGCTGCCAGCACCCTCCCCCACACTCTTCAGAATTCTCGGGCCTCTGGGCCTGTGACCACAGACAAAGGGTGCTTCAGGGATCTGCCACTCCCGGAAAGGGGAGAGAGAGGGACACAGCCTTAGACTGACTCAGGTTCTGAACTGAAATTTGGGCTGCAGAGCCCCACGGAACCTTCCACACAGCGGTTTGCCCTGAGAGCCTAGAAAGGACTGGAGAAATCCGACCCTCGCAACCTCCCTCTCTTCTAGCCTGGACTAATTGTTGAGGACACCACGGGAAAGGGGAGAGAGAGCCTGGGGCTGACCCTGCTTTGGACTCCCAGGTTTGGTCTGCCCTGTCCCAAGAGCCCTTCCAGGCTGGGTGGGGCTGCGCCATTGTTTGCCTTGGAGCCTGCAAGGGGCTAAAGATATACAAACCTCCCAATCTCCTCCTCTACTAACAGGGACTGATTGTTGAGGATTCAGAAGGAAGTGGAAATATATCCTAGCTGGGAAAAGTGGTGTGCTATAAGAGAAGTCTGAAGAACTGTCTCAGAAAGTTTGAATCACAGGGCTCTTAGCCCCCAGACAGGAAGGTCTATCACATTGATCTTTCTGTGTCACAAAAAATATGCTCTGACCAAGCATTTAATTCAGAGCTGCCAACAAGCGCCATCTCCTGACAGACCAAGGAAGTGCACATAAGAAAATTAATAAGAGAGACTTTTCCTTACCTCTATAGCCTCACTGCCCAAGGCCCTAGGAAATGACTCTACAACCAATTACTGGGTCCAGTGCCCAGTTTTGAGGAACCAGCAGAAAACCCTAACAATCAAGGTTGAGCCAAAAATTAAAGAGCAGTGGTAACTCACAGGCTCCCACTACTAAAACCCAATAAAGGAAAAAGAGATAGAGCATCTAAGTAAAATACAAACTAACCAGATGCCTAAGCACCAGTAAAAACATTATGAGCCATACTAAGAAAATACAAGTAATTGCCCAAGAAAAGGAATACAGCAAAGTCCCAGAAGAGATGCAGAATTTGAGAGAACTAATCAGAGATGAGCACACATTTCCAAAATCAAATTAATAAGATGTAAGAGAACATAGTTAAAGAGATCAATGACATCAAGAAGTCATTGAGCGAACGTAAAGAAGAATTTGAAATCATGAACAGAAAAGAAAAGTAATGGAGTTCATGGGAATGAAAGACAAAATAGGTGAAGTAAAAAATACATTTGAAGCATACAACAGCAGACTCGAAGTGAAAGAAGAAAGAATAAATGATACTGAAGACAGAGCAGCTAAAATTGAAGAGAGAAAAGAACAGAGAGAGAAAAGAATGGAAAAAATTGAGCAGGGGCTCAGAGAGTTGAATGACAACACAAAACGCAAGAACATACATGTCATGGGAGTTCCAGAAGGGGAAGAGAAAGGAAAAGGGGCAGAAAGAGTATTTGAGGAAATAATAGCTGAAAATTTCCCAACTCTCACGAAAGAAATGAACTTACATATCCAAGAAGCACACCTTATCCCAATAAGAATAAATCCAAATAGACCTACAACAAGACACATATTATTCAGAATGTCAAATGTAAAAGATAAAGAGAAAATTCTCAGACCAGCAAGAGAGAAGTAAACGATCACGTACAAAGGACGCCCGGTAAGACTTAGTGCAGATTTCTCTTCAGAAACCATGGAGGCAAGAAGACAGTGTTATGTGTTATGATACAATTAGGAAACTGAAAGAGAAAAACTGCCAGCCAAGAATTCTTTATCCAGCAAAATTGTCCCTCAAATATGAAGGTGAATATAAAGTGTTCACAAAGAAACAGAAACTAAGAGAGTTTGCAAAAATGAATCCACCTTTGCAGGAAATATTAAAGGAAGCCTTAGAACCTGAAAGAAAAAGACAGGAGAGAGAGGCTTGGAGGACAGTATAGAAGAAAGAAAAGCAGAAAGGATAACCAAAAGAGTAAAAAGAGAGACAAAAATAAGATGACATATGAAAACCAAAGAATAAAATGGAGGAAATAAATAGTGCATTTTCAGTAATATCATTGAATGTGACTGGATTAAATTCCCCAATCAAAAGATACAGGCTAACAAAATGGATAAAAAAACATGAGCCATCCATATGCTGCTTACAAGAAACCCACCTCAGACCCAAGGATACAAGCCAGCTGAAAGTAAAAGGTTGGAAAAAGATACTCCACGTGAATAGTAAATAGAAAAGAGCAGGGGTAGCTATACTAATATCAGAAAAAACAGACTTCAAATGCAAAAAGTGATTAGAGATGTGGAAGGCCATTATATATTAATAAAAGGGACGATCCTCCAGGAAGATATAACAGTGATAAATATCTACGCACCTAACCAGGGTGCCCAAAAATATATGAGACAAACTCTGACAAAACTGAAGGGAGAAATAGACATTTCTACAGTAATTGTCGGAGACTTCAACACCCCTCTCACATCATTAGATAGAACAACTAGACAGAAGATCAACAAGGAAACAGAGAATTTGAACAATATGATAAACAAGTTAGACCTAACAGACATATACAGAACACTTCATCAAATCTCAGCGGTTTATACATACTTCTCAAGTGCACATGGATCTTTCTACAGGATAGATCACATTTTAGGTCACAATACAGCTCGCAATAAATATAAAAAGATTGAAATTATACAAAGCACCTTCTCAGAACATAATGGAATGAAACCAGAAATCAATAGCAGTCAGAAAAAAAGAAATTTGCAAATGTGTGGAGACAGAATAACACAGTCCTAAATATTCAGTGGGTCAAAGAACAAATTGCAAGTGAAATCAGTAAATATATTGAGACAAATGAAAATAAGAACACAACATATCCAAACTTATGGGATACAGCAAAGGCAGTCTTGAGAGGGAAATTTATAGCCCTAAATGCCTATATTAAGAAACAAGAAAGAGCTAAACTCAAAGATTTAACTGAACAACTTGAAAAACTAGAAAAAGAACAGCAAACCAATCCCAAAGCAAAAAGAAGGAAAGAAATAATAAAGATTAGAGCAGAAATAAATGAAAATGAGAACAGAAAAGTAATAGAGAAAATCGACAAAACCAATAGCTGGTTCTTTGAGAAGATCAATAAAATTGACAAACCCCTAGCTAGACTAACAAAGAAAAAAAGAGAGAAGATGCAAATAAATATAATCAGAAATGAAAGGGGGGAAATTACAAATGACCTCACAGAAATAAAAAGAAATAAAAAGAATCATAAGAGGATTATAACTATATGCCAACAAACTAGACAACCTGGATGAAATTGACAAATTTCTAGAAACTCATAACCAACCTACACTGACACAACAAGAAATACAAGAACTTAACAAACCAATCACAATTAAGGAGATTGAATCCATCATCAAAAAACTCCCAGTAAAGAGAAGTCCAGGACCAGATGTCTTCACAGGTGAGTTCTACCAAGCATTTCTAAAATAATTAACACCAATCCTGTTTGAACTCTTCAAAAAAATTGAAGAGAAGGGAAAATTACCCAACACATTTTATGAAGCCAAAATCACCCTAATACCAAAGCCAGATAAAGATTCCACAAGAAAAGAAAATTAAAGACCAATCTATCTCATTATCATAGATGCAAAAATTCTCAACAAAATACTTACAAATCGATTACAACAGCATATCAAAAGTCTTATACATCACGACCAATTGGGATTTATTCCTGGTATGCAAGGCTGGTTCAACATAAGAAAATCAATCATTGTAATACACCACATTAACAAATTGAAGGAAAAAAAACACATGATCATCTCAATAGATGCAGAAAAGGCATTCGAGAAAATCCAACATCATTTTTTGATTAAAATTCTTCAAAAGATAGGAATAAAAGGAATATTCCTCAATATGATAAAAGGCATATATGAAAAACCCACAGCCAACATCATACTCAATGGGGAAAGGTTGAAAGCTTTCCCCCAAAGATCAGGAACAAGACAAGGATCCCCACTGTAACCACTGTTATTCAACATTTTACTAGATGTTCTAGCTAGGGCAATTAGACAAGACTAAAAATTAAAGGCGTCCAAATAGGAAAAGGGGAAGTAAAATTTTCACTGTTTGTGGATGACATGATCCTGTATTTAGAAAATCCTGAAGTATTTACAACAAAGCTACTTGAACAAACAAATGAGTTCAGCAAAGTGGCAGGATAGAAGATCAACACGCAAAAATCAGTAATGCTTTTGTACACTAGTACTGAACAATCTGAGGAGGAAATCAGGAGGAAAATTCCATTTTCAATAGCAACAAAAAGATTCAAATACCTAGGAGTTAATTTAACTAAGGAATTACAGGACTTATATGCAGAAAACTACAAAACAATGCTAAAAGAAATTTATAAAGACCTAAACAAATGGAAAGACATTCCGTGTTCATGGATTGGAAGAATAAATATCGTGAAGATGTCAATCTTTCCCAAACTGATTTATAGATTCAACGCAATACCAATCAAAATCCCAACAGCTTACTTTACAGAATTAGGGAAGGCAATTACCAAATTCATCTGGAAGGGTAAGTGCACCCGATTAGCCAAAAGTATTCTGAAAAAGAAGAGGAATGTGGGAGGAATTTCGTTGCCAGACCTTGAAATATATTACAAAGCTACAGCGGTCAAAACATCATGGTACTGGCATAAAGATGGACATAATAATCAGTGGAATAGAATTGAGAATCCAGAAATAAACCCTCACCTATACAGTCAACTGGTTTTTGACAAACCTACCAAGCCCACACTGATGGGAAAAAAACAGTCTCTTCAACAAATGGTCTTGGGAGAACTGGATATCTATAACCAAAAGAATGAAAGAGGACCCCTATCTCACCCCCTATAAAAGAACGAAATCAAAATGGAACAAAGATCTAAATATAAAAGCCAGGACCATAAAACTACTAGAAGAAAATGTAGGGAAACATCTTCAAGACCTTGTAGTAGGTGGTGGTTTCTTGGACCTCACACCCAAAGCACGTGCAAAAAAAGAAAAAGTAAATAAATGGGACCTCCTCAAAATTAAAAACTTTTGCACCTCACAGGACTTTGTCAGAAGGGTGAAAAGGCAGCCAACTCAATGGGAAAAATATTTGGAAATCACATATCTGATAAGGGTTTAATATCCAGGATATATAAAGAGATGTTACAACTCAACAATAAAAAGACAAATGACCCAATTAAAAAATGGGACAAACACTTGAATAGACATTTCTCCAAAGAAGAAATACAAATGTCAAAAAAACACATGAAGAAATGCTCAACATCACTCATGATAAGGGAAATGCAAATCAAAACCACGAGATATCATTTCACACCTATCAGAATGGCCACTATTAAAAAGACAGAGAACTACAAGTGTTGGAGAGGATGTGGAGAGATAGGAACACTTCTTCCCTGTTGGTGGGAATGCTGGATGGTTCAACCACTATGGAGGATTGTTTGGCAGTTCCTAAAGAAGTTGAATATAGACTTGCCATGTGACCCTGCAATACCACTACTGGGTATATACCCAGAAGAACTGAGAGCAGTGACACGAACAGACATCTGCACACCGATGTTCATAGCCACATTATCACCATTGCCTAAAGTTGGAAACAACCAGGTGTCCATCAACAGATGAATGGATAAACAACTGTGGTCTATTCACACAATGAAATATTATGCAGCTGAAAGAAGAAATGACGTCATAAAGCATATGGCAACATGGATGAACCTGGAGGACATTATGTTGCGTGAAGCAAGCCAGACACAAAAGGACAAATACTGTATGAATGCATTACTATGAACCAAATATATTGTGTAATATATTGTTTGATTCACACACAAAAAAAAAACAAAAAAAAAACAAAAAAATTTACATATATCCATTACATTTAATTGAGAAATGTATATATTTATTTATCTGTGTTTACTTTATAGTTTTTAATTGTTTATGTTTTCAATTATTAAATGTACAAAATAAAGTTAAAAAAACAGCAAAAAAAAATAAACAACAAAAAAGGCAAAGCAAAGGAAAGTTGAAGTAGTCTTTTGAGAAGCAGTTTTGATGTTGGAAAGAAGAGAAGAGAAGCAAGCTGTTCGCCTGATCATCTACAGCTGACCTTGTTGAGGAAACAGGAGCTAAGCCCGGAGAGAAACGTAGCCCCGGGAAGAGAGGAGCCTGAACCCTGGCAAATGCCGGCAACTGTCTTGCTCTAACACGTGGCAATGGACTGTGGTGAGAGAAGAAACTTAATGCTTTATGGCCTGGTATCTGTGGACTTCTACCCCAAATAAATACCCTTTATAAAGACCAACACATTTTTGGTATTTTACATTAGTACCCCCTTGGCTGACTAATACCAGTAGGCTGCCTTTTTATTTTCTTAATAATTTCCTTTGAGGTGCAGAAGTTTTTAATTTTGAGGAGATCCCATTTTTCTATATTTTCTCTTCCTGCTTGTGCTTTGGCTGTGATGTTCATGAAACCATTTCCTACTACAATGTCCTGTAGATGTTCTCCTACATTATATTCCAAGGTCTTTATGGTTTTGGTTTTTATTTTTAGATCTTTGATCCATCTTGAGTTGATTTTTGCTTAAGGTGTGAGTTTGTATTCTTCTCTCATTCTTTTGGATATGGACATCCAGTTCTCTAAGCACCGCTTCTTGTTAAAGAGGCCATTCTCTCCCAACTGAGTGGGCTTGGTAGCCTTGACAAATATTACATGACTGCATATGCGAGAGTCTATATCAGAACTCTCAATTCGATTCCATTGGTCAGTAGATCTATCCCTGTGCTAATACCATGTAATTTTGAACACTGTAGCTTTGTAATATAATTTAAAATCTGGTAATGTGATAACCCCAACTTAATTTTATTTTTTCAATATGTCTTTGGCAATTTGGCATCTCTTATATTTCCAAATATATTTCGTGGTTAGTTTTTCCAGTTCCTTAAAAAATATAATGTTGTTTTTTATTGGGATTGCATTAAATCTGTAGAGTAGTTTGGGTAGGATAGACATCGTGATGAGGTTTAGTCTTTCTATCCATGAACAGGGAATATTTTTCCATTTATTGAAGTCTTCTTTGATTTCCTTTAACAGTGTTGTGTAATTTTCTGTATATAAGTCCTGTACATCTTTAGTTAATTTATTACTAGGTATTTGATTCTTTAGTTACTATTGTAAATGGCATTTTTAAAATTGATTTCCTCCTCTAGTTGCTCATTATTGGTGTACAGAAATGTTACTGATTTTTGAGGATTGATCTTATAGCCTGCAACATTACTGAACTACTTTATAAGTTCCAGAAGCTTTGTTGTAGCTTTCTCTGGGTTTTCTATGTATAGGATCATGTCTTCTGCAAATAATGAAATTTTTACTTCTTCTTTTCCAATCTGGATGCCTTTTATATCCTTCTCTTGCCTCAGTGCTTGAATAAGTACTTCTAAGACAATGTTAAATAGGAATGGTGATAGTGGGCATCCTAGTCTTGTTCCCAATCTCAGAGGGAAGGCTTTTAGGAATTAACAATTGAAGATGATGTTAGCTTTGTGTTTTTCATATATACCCTTTAGAGTATTCAGAATATTTCCTTCTATTCCTATATTTTGCTGTGTTTTTATCAGGAAATAGTGCTGTATTTCATCAAATGCTTTTTCTGCAACTATAGAGATGATCATGTGATTTTTTCTTGCAGTTTGTTTATGTGGTGTATTAAATTGTTTGATTTTCTTATATTGAACCATCTTGCATACCTAGGATGAAACCCACTTGGTCATCTTGTATAATCCTTTTGCTATACTGTTGAACGTGATTAGCAAGTATTTTGTTGCGGATTTTAGCATATAGGTTCATTAGAGAAATTCGTCTGTATTTTTCCTTTCTAGAGGTATTTTTGCTTTTGGTATTATGGCATCGTAGAATAGTTAGGCAATATTCATTCTACTTCTATTTTTTGGAAAACTTAAGTAGAATTGGTGTTAGCTCTTTCTGCAATGTTTGGTAGAATTCAGCTGGGAAGCCATCTGGTCCTGGGCTCTTCTTATTTGGGAGGTTTTTGATGACTGAGTCTACCTCTTTACCTGTAATTGGACTGTTGAGTTCATCAATTTCTTTCATCAATGTACGCTGTTTGTACATCTCTTGAACTTCTGCACTTCCTCTAAATTATCATTCTTGTTGGCATATAATTTTTCTAAGTATCCTCTTATGATACTCATTATTACCATGGGGTCAGTAGTGACATCCAGTTGCTCCTTCCTTATTGTGTGTATTTGCATCTGTTCTCACTTTTTCTTTGGTAGTCTGGTTAAGGATTTGTCAATTTTATTAATATTCTGGAAGAACCACCTTTTGGGTTTGTTTATTTTTTCTAGTGCTTTCTTGTTCTCTATTTCATTTAGTTCTGCTCTAATCTTTGTTATTTCCTTCTTTCTACTTCCTTTAGATTTAGTTTATTGTTGTTTTTCCAATTCCTCCAATTGTGCAGTTAGGTCTTCAATTTTAGCTTTTTCTTCTTTTTAATATATGTATTTATGGCTATGAACTTCACTTTCAGGACAGCTTTGCCTGCATAACATAGATTTTCATATGCTCTGTTATCATTTTCATTAGTTTCAAGGTAGTTACTGATTTCTTTTGAGATTACCTCCTTGACCCACTCCTTGTCTAAGAGTGTGTTGTTTAACTTCCATATCCTGTGCCTAACATGTTTCTGGCCCTTAATGATTTCCAATTTCATTCCATTGTGATCAGAGAAATTTCTTTGTATATTCTCAATCTTTCTGATTTCATTGAGAGTTTTTCTGTGGCCTAGCATGTGGTCTATCATGAAGTAAGACCCATGTGCACTCAAGAAGAATGTAAATCCTGCTCTATTTGGGTTTATTGTTCTGTATATTTCTATTAAGACCAGGTCCTCTAATATATTGTTGAGAGTTTTTGTTTCATTGCTGATTCTCTGTCTAGATGTTCTCTGTAATGATGATAATGGTGTATTAAAGTCCCTTGCTATAATTGTAGAGGCATTTATTTCTCCACTTAGCTTTTCCAGAGATTGTCTCATGAATTTTGAGGCCCCCCAATTAGGTGTGTAAATGTTTATGATTGTTCTCTCTTCTTGTGAGACTACACCATTTACTAATATATATAGTGCCCATCTTTGTATCTTACAATAGTTTTGCATTTAAAGTCTATTTTGTCTGATATTGGAATAGTTACTCCTGCCCTTTTTGGCTAGTGTTAGCTTGTAAAATTGTTTTCCATCCATTTACTTTCAGCGTCCTTGAATCCAAGGGTCGAAGGAGGGTTTCTTGTAGACAGAATATAGATGTATCATATTTCTTTATCCATTCTGCCAATTTGTGTCTCTTGAGTGGTGAATTAATCCATTAACATTTAGTGTTATTACTCACAACGAATTTCTTACTTCAGCCATATATTCTTTGGAGTAATGTATGTCCTATGTTTTGTTTCTGTTTTTGTCTTTTTAGCTTTTTTTAAAGTCTCCTAACTCTTGATTTTTCCTTTCAACTTGTAGAACTTCCTTTAGTATTTCTTGAAGTGCCAGATTCTTATTGACATGCTCTCTTAATTTCTGTTTATCTGTGAATATTTTGAACTCCCATCATTTTTGAATACCAGTTATGCTGGATACAGAATTGATGGTTGGAAATTTTTTTCTTTTAGTACTTTTAATATGCCATGCCACTGTCTTCCTTGCTCCATGATTTCAGATGAGAAATCAGCACTTAATCTTATTGTGCTTCCATTTTATGTGATGGTTCTCTTTTCTCTTACTGCCTTGAGTATTTTCTCCTTGTCTTAAGCATTGGACATTTTGACAAGTATATGTCTTAGAGTTAGTCTGTTGGGATTTATACTGTTTGGCATGCACTTTCCTTCCTAGATCTGCACATCCATCTCTCTCAATTGGGTTGTGAAATTTTTAGCCATTATTTCCTTCAGCACTCCTTCTGTTTCCCTTCATTCTCTTCTCCTTCTGGGAGGCCCATAATGCATATGTTTGTGTGTTTTGTGTTATCAGTTAAATTCCTGATTCCCTGCTTGATTTTTCTATTTATTTTTCTCTCTGTTTGATTACAGCTGTATTGCCTTCCAAATCACTAATTCTTTCTTCTGCCTGTTCAAATCTGTTGTTATGTGAATACAGCTTACTTTAGATTTCCTGGCTTGTGCCATTGGTCACCATCATGTCTGTTATCTTTTTGTGTATGTTTAAAATTTCTTCAGTATGTTTTCCCAGTGTCTTCTTTATATCCTTGATCTCTTCCTTCCCTTCATTAAGTTGGTTCATGATATTTGTTTGGGAATCTTAGATTAGTTGTTCGATGTTCTGCATATATCCCTGGTTTTTAGTTTGTACATTGGAGTGGTCCATGTCTTCCTGTTTTTCAGGGTGCTTTGTAATTTTTTATTGCCTTCCAGTCATCATTTTATCTTGCTGGGTTTATTCAGTTGATTATCTTCTCTCTCTCTCCTCTCGAGTTTTATTTAGTTCGTGGTTGTGTGTGTGTGTTAACTTTTCTCTTTGACAATTTTTCTTCTCATTTTATTTTGTTTCCCTGTTTCTTTCTATATTACCTTGAAGGCAAAAATTAATGCCAGAGAAACCAAAAGATGTGAGAAAGAAGAAGGATAATAGTAATATTGATAAAAGTTAGAAGAGGGGCCAAATAGGACTTAGTGAAATGAATATTTAACTTGTGTAGGCAGTGTAGAGTAATAGGGAAAAAAGTTGAATACCTACAATGGCCTGGGTTATCAAATAGAGGAAAATATATATAATGATTTAGACAGCTAGAATGATGAGGAGGGAGAGAAAGAGTAAAGAAAGGGCTAAAAGTAAAAAGCTAATATTAATAAAATAAAAAGTAAACAAAATTGATAGAATAGAACTTCTCACCCTTAAGTTGTGGGCTAATGAAAAAGTGTGGTGTCTAAGAAATATAATAGAAAGCATAATGCAGACAGATGAAGGAAGGATAAGAGATAGCTTGGGATACAATATCAATATAGACAGAGAATGGGAAATCAGTCAAGAAGAACAGGAAAGAAGAGGTTACCTTGCAGCACCTAATATTTAAAAAAGAAAATAGAAAGGAGGGAAGAAAGAAGAAAGAAAAGCAAGGGACAACAAATAAAGAGAGAAAAACCAAACAACCACACCAGCAAGCACTCAATAAAGGCTAGGAGGAAATGTTCCTTCCAGGGTCCTTGTGGATCCTCTCAGCCTGCTAGTGTTTCTTAATTTTCCTTCAGGGTTCTATCTGCAGGTTTTGAGACAGATGTTTGGTTTTAAACTAAATTAAGAACATTGATTCCTTTTTTTAAGTGACTGTCTTTTTCCCTTTTTTTTTTTTTTTTGGTGATATAAGGGGCCCAAAAGAAGTCCTCAGCTAGATCACCCCATTCAATGGGGAGACCTTAAATAGGTTCGTGGAAACTAATCAAGCCCTTACCACTTTCTGGCACCCTCAGGGGACCTGAAGCTCTCATGCTTGTCAGTGCAGAGTGATAAAATTGGCCCACTCTGACCCGTCTAGGGCCAGGCGTCAGTGTCAGTGGGCTGCCGGGTAAATCAGGTTTCCTCAGCAGATTTGCCTTACCTCACCCTGGCTCTGTTTCAAGCCAGCTTATCTACACCCCAAAGCCATGAGGCGGTCAAGGCAGCCAAATCCACAGAAGTTAAAACCCTCTCCACCTTCTATCAGAGCCCTCACTCCCTCAGAATATGCTCCATCACATTGGGAGTGGGAGTCACTGGTGCAGGATTCACAGCTCAAACCAGCCATTTTCCTGTGGGTGGGGCTCATCTATCTGTGTTAACCACTACAGCCAGGCTCAAAACTCACAAATCTCCACCATTCACTCCACACTGTCACTCTGCCTGCTGATAGATGACCCAAGCTTCTCACTCCATGTGTGCAGAGCACAGAACCATGGGCAGAATCCCATCAACATTTGGCTGTCCCCAGAGAGCTAATCATTGAGTACCCTCCTAAGATGTTGCCATCTTGCCTCTTTCTTTATTTTGTATTGTTTGAGGCATAGGTAAAATCAAATTAGTATTTCCTATTTGGGCTGTGGGGTAATACATTAACTTGTAATTTTAATACTTGCATTGCTTTTGTTGTTAATATTATAATTAGAAATGGGGCTATTGCTTACAGTGTTGAATATAAACTTGATTAATTGTTGACTATTTTACAGGAAGGGGAATGTGGGCTGGATTGACTTGTTTAAGAAAATATTAAAGAAAGCTTTAGCAAGTTTTAAAACAAAGTGATAGTGACATAACTGGATATTAATTTTTTGCAACAAACTAGCAATATTTGTGACCACTGCATGCTGCAGTGGTGTTTTTTATTTTACCATATTTTATTGTTATGCGCTTCCCCAGCAGCCTTTAATGGCTGCTTTCTTTTTGTAGTTATAACTAAAAATCATGATTAA
>JAKSZT010054075.1:1770392-1781243 GCA_026826555.1 Tolypeutes matacus
TTTTTTTTTTTTTAATTATTTTTATTATTTTCTTTGGGATTGCTATATGTCCAAATTCACTGTTATTTTGTTCCTACAATGACTTGAATTCCATTTATTTTATATAGCATACATTTCATCTCAAACGATTTATTTTCATATCCTGAATTTTTTTTTTTATTATGGGTAAAAATCAAAATTCTCACAATACATACAAACATTTGCAAAATGATATATAAATATATATGCATCTATTATTCTTAAAACAAAGAGGACTATATGTAGCCCTAGGCAAAACCTGCTGTTTCCACACTAACTACTCAAAAGTAATTAAAGAATTTCTATCATTAGTTAGAAACAAGCATTCATTACAATCCCTTGGCCACTGATGCAGAGTCAATGGTTTGACTAATGCCATTACAGGAGTGGGGAATGAGAAGGAGTTAAAACAGTACCCAGAAATTCCCAGTAGGAAAATCCTCTAACAATTGTGGGTGGAAACCAGGTGCCCATCCAAGTCTGAAAAAAATCATTACATCATGCCTCAAAGATCGACCACTCCCCATCCCTGCTGGAATGCTAACAGCAAACATCAGCTTTTGGAACATTGCTTGCTTGCTTTGCTATAGAAATATGTATGATGAGTAAACCA
The DNA here is from genome assembly GCA_026826555.1 of Tolypeutes matacus. Classification (NCBI taxonomy): domain Eukaryota; kingdom Metazoa; phylum Chordata; class Mammalia; order Cingulata; family Chlamyphoridae; genus Tolypeutes; species Tolypeutes matacus. The sequence goes on from JAKSZT010054075.1 coordinate 1,771,024, forward strand.
ATTCAGTTTTCGGTTGCCATAGAAATAGGTATGATGGTTGCTATAGCCATGTGTGAAGAAGTTCTATAAAAACTGCAGTCACCGGACGTTATGTGCCACTCTCACTAGGGAGTGTGCCCTGGCTGGTAATAAATTTTCATTGAAATTTTCTCCTGGGAGTCATTATTTAAATGAAGCGTACCACTTCAAGTTCTTCTTGGACCATTGTAGGGAACAATGCAATGGTTGTCAGCACAAAATCTTGCTCAAAGATGGCCATACCCAAAGTACAGTCAATGATTCATAAGTTCCCATTTGTCCCAGACTTGGGAGACCCATCTGATCCCTGTGCCTGGGGTTAATGACCTTGTTTGAGTCTTGTGTGGACCCCAGAATAGTATGATCCTACTAACCCATTGCTGTTTGTGAAAGCTTTTTGTATGTAGGACAGTTTGGTTAGATTCAGATAAGGGTCTTTTTGATTAGTCACTTTTTGTAAGATTGCTTTAGTTTAGTTAAGGTTCTCTGATTAGATTTCAGGCACCAGGATGGACCCCAATCATTGTGCTGAAGTACTACATACATGGAACATACCGGGAAAGAGTGCTGTCATGTTTACCCTGCCATATGAGAGACGCCTCCAGGATCTCCTACAAGTGTGGAGAGACACAGAAACCCTTAGAGGCTGACAGAGAGGCCAGAGGCGGGAGTCATGAGATGTCTTGAAACTGAAGACATCCAGGCCAGAGGAGAAGGGAGAAGTGTGATCAATTGCATCTGAGGGCCCACTGCTGAGCTCAGTGAGAAAGTGAGTTTGGAGGAGAAGGCAGAGACAGACAGGCATGCCCAACAATTTGCCTTGACAGGAGCCCAGCAGCAGCTGACCCTTGTTAAGACCGCATTTTAAATGATGAGTCGATTTAGACATTTTCACAGCCTCAGAACTGTAAGCTTTAACCCTAATAAATTTCAATAAAAGCCAAACTATTTCTGGTATTTTGCATTGGCAGCACTTTGCAAAATCAAAGAGCTAGGGACACACGGTGGAGAGCTGCCCTGTTCCCAAAAGTCACTGTGATGCTGCTGCCAGGGAATTCACCTGTAAACTGTGAGTGTCTCCACACTACGCAGGAATGTTTACTGGTAAGACAGATGGGGAAGTGCTCTTGGTCAGCAAGACCTGCAAGACAGGGAGTCAGACAGGGGAGTCACATGGTTTGGGGACTAGTATAAAGTCACAGATGCCCCAGTATAATGTACCTGCATCAGGGAGTTTTTGGCCAGGTGTTCAGTGTGAGATTAAAGCATGGGGCCTGGAGACTGGTGCACAGAGGAATCAGGGCATAGACAGGAGACTACCTGCTCCTGCTCTTGCTCCTTTTGCCATTCCCTCCTTCCTTTGGCCTCCAGCATTGACCCTCTGAGGAGGCTGCTCTTACTGTACCCCTCCTGGTTTTCAGGCACAGACTCATGTCTCCTGCTTCCAGTTATACATTCACCTTCTCCAATATTGGGGCAGGTAACAAAGAGCAATGCCAAGATGAAAACTGTTGCTAACAGGAAGGAAATGTCAAAATTCACACTACAGCATTGGCTACAACAATAACATCACCAGAATGAGCAACATTAGGCCAGTGACCCTAATGATTAGTACAGAAATCCCAGAAAGTTCTTGGACCTAGTGCTGACAAGAATAGAAGTAAGGTTATGATAGAGGGCAATGTTTGCAGAAAAACTCAGAGGGTACAGATGCCAGATATTTATGAAACTAATTAAATATTAAATTTTCAACAGATTTTTAACAGTGTTGAAATGATGCAGACTTCCTCAATCCCAGAAGAGAACGGAGCGACTGGATGGGAAGAAGCTGATGAACAACTGAAGAAAGTGGAATGTAACATGTGTTCACTGCAGTTCCCCCAATCCAGAAAGGGAATGTCCTTTTTTGGAACCAACCTCTCAGAGCCCCAATGAGAACCATCATCATATGTTCTATGTCCACAAAGGAGGACAGGGAGTAATCCCTGCTCAGTAGTCACAGCCTCAGGTAGTGATGTGAGTCACTCCGGCTGGTCTTCACTGCGAATTAAGCAGCAGGAAGGCCGTCTTCTCCTGTGGTGTAAACAGCCCTCTAACCAGACACATGTAGAGAGCAGTGTGGCCTTCACACGGTCATGTCTATGCTCCTGGTGCTCCATGCTCACTTTTGCTGAGGTTGGCCTCACCCGTCCAGGCAGAGAGGAAGGTGCCCAGGGGAGAGAGCAGTTTTCCTTTATGGGTGACTGTATTTGCAAAGGGTGAGGAGAAGTGCCCCCCTCCAGTAACGTTGCAGAAATAAATCACTATCATCAAATCAACCACTTTGTATGATTTCATTGTGTACTATTTTCATAATTTATTTTGAATTATAACCAAATTATCCATGCAAATAATATAAAAATAACTTATGTCTGTTATGGCAAACAGTAAAATTCCTTCTCTAGCCTCAATCCCCATTCCTCTTTCCTCAGAATTATCTGCATTGGCAGATTATTTTGAGTACACATTTCTGTTTGTAAATACATGCATTCTCGAGTTTCATTCATCCCATAGCTTATCACATTTGAGAAAAATATTGGAGTACAACGTAAATATATAAATAAAATTTCTAACTTCTTAAAATACTTGAGATTAGAGGTATATCATTTAATTATGAAAGGATCATTTCTGAATTGAAATAATAAAGAAAATTGAAGTTAAGTAAAAAGCAGGTGACTGTAGTTCAGTGGTTGTTAAACTTGAATCCACATCAGAATCAGGTGGAAAAAAAACCAGAAAAAATATAAATGGTTGGGGTGCCTTAAAAGAAAATATTACAGGAGAGGGGCAAGATAGCATCAGTTTAGGAGGATACTCCCTGAATAGCTCTCTGGGGATGGCCAATTGTATGCGGGGTCCTGCCCAAGTTTATGTGCTTTCAGCATATGGAGTGAGAAGTTGGGTCACCTAGCAGCGGGCAGATTGATGGTGTGGAGTAATCGGTGGAGATTCTTGAGTTTTGAACCTGCCTGTGGTGGTTAACACAGATGGCTGAACCACCCACAGGGAAAATGGCTGGTTTCAACCATGAATCCTGCAACTGTGACTCATGCTCCCAGTATGAGGCACCATAATCTCAGGGAGGGAGGGCTCTGACAGAAGATGTAGAGGGGTTTAACTTCTGTGGATTTGGCTGTCTGGAACCCCTCATAGCTTTGGGGATCAGACAAGCTGGCTTGAAACAGTGCCAGACTTACGAGAGAGGCAAATCTGCTGAGGAAACCTGATTTACACAGCAGAACTTTGACACTGATGCCTGGCCCCAGAGGGGGTGGAGTCAGCCAATTTTGTCACTCTGCCCTGACAAGCATCATAGCTTCCCTTCCATGGGGTGGGCAGGAAGTGTGAAGGGCTTGATTAATTTCCATGAGCCTATTTAGTGTCCCCTCAGTGAAGGGAGTGAACTAGCAGAGAACATTTTTGGGTCTTTTATATTGCTAAAAAGAAAAAAAAAAAAAAAGAAGTAGACAGTCACTTAAAAAATGAATTCCTGTTCTTAATTTAGTTTAATAGTGAAAATCTGCCTCAAAACCTTCAGAGAGAACCCAGTAGGGAAATTGAAAAACACAAGCAGGCTGAGAGGATCCGCAAGGACTCTAGAAGGAACATTTCATTCATAGCTTTGTTTGCTTGCTGGTTTGGTTGTTTGGTTTTTCTCTGTTTATTTGTTGTCTCTTGATTTTCTTTCCTCTTTTCTCCCCCCTTTCTGTTTTTTCTTCATTTTTTTAAAAAAATTAGGTGTTCCTAGCTTACTTCTTCATTGCTGTACTTCTTCTTCAGTGATTTCCCATTCTATCTCTTATTGATATTGTATCCCAAGCTATCTCTTATCTTTCCTTCACCTCTCTGCCTTCTGCTTTATGTTGTGGTTTTTAGACACTACACTTTTTCATTAGCCCACAATGTAAGGGGACCAATTTTTTTCTATCTATTTTGTTTTCCTCTTATTTTATAAATTTTAGCTTTTTCATTTTAGCCATGTCTTTACTCTTTCTCTCCCTCCTCATCTTTCTAGCCTTCTAAATTATTATATGTATATTCCTCTATTTGGTTCCCCAGCCCATTGTAGGTACTCCACTTTTTTTTCATGTTACACTACACTGCCTACACAAGTTAAATATTCATTTCACTAAGTCCTATTTGGCCCCTCTTCTAACTTTTATCAATATTACTATTATCCTTATTCCTTTCTTGCATCTTTCAATTCCTATGGAAATAATTTTTTGCCTTTAACATAATATAGAAAGAAGCAAAGGAACAAAATAAGAAGAAAAATTGTCAAAGAGAAAACAACACACACAGAGAGACACCAACTAAATAAAACTCGAGAGGAGAGAGAGAAGTTAATCAACTGAATAAGCCCAGCAAGATAAAATGATGACTAGAGGGCAACAAAAAATTACAAACCACCCTGAGAAACAGGAAGACATGGACCACTCCAGTGAATAAACTACAAACCAGGAATATATGCAGAACATCGAACAACTAATCAAAGATTCCCAAAAATATATCATGAAACAACTTAAAGAAGTGAAGGAAGACATTAAGAACATAGAGAAGACACTGGGAGAACATACTGAAGAAATTGGAAACATGCCCAAAAAGATAAGAGATATGATGGTGATCAATGGCACAATCCAAGAAATCAAAAAGATGATGGATTCATCTAACAGCAGATTTGAACATGCAGAAGAAATAATTAGTGATGTGGAAGACAATATAGCTGAAATCAAGCAGATACTAGAACAGATAGACAAAAAATATATATAAAAAATCCAGCAGAGACTCAAGGATTTAACTGACAACCCAAAACACACGCATACACATTATGGGCATCCCAGAAGGAGAAGAGAAGGGAACAGGAATAGCAGGAGTGTTGAAGGAAATAATGGTTGAAAACCTCCCAAACCTATTGAGGGAGATGGATGTGCAGTTTCAGGAAGCAAAGCGCTACCCAAACAGTATAAATCCCAACAGGCCAACTCCAAGACATATACTCGACAAAATATCCAATGCTCAAGACAAAGAGAAAACACTCAAGGCAGCAAGAGAAAAGAAAACCATCACATATAAGGGACACACAATAAGATTAAGTGCTGATTTCTCATCTGAAACCATGGAGGAAAGAAGAGAGTGGTATGGCAAAGTCAAAGTATTAAAAGAAAAAAACTTCCAGCCACGAATTCTATATCCAGCAAAACTTACATTCAAAAATAATGGAGAGTTCAAAATATTCACAGATAAACAGAAATTAAGAGGGTATCTCAATAATAAACTGGCACTTCAAGATATACTAAAGAAAATTCTACAAGTTGAAAGGAAAAATCAGGAATTAAGAGAGTTTAAAATCAACTAAAAAGAAAAAAAAAGGAACAAAACAACATATGACATATATTAGTCCAAAGAAAATATGGCTGAAGTAAGAAATTCATTGTGAGGAATAACATTGAATGTTAATGGATTAAATTCACCACTCAAGAGACACAGATTGGCAGAATGGATAAAGAAATATCATTCATCTATATGCTGTCTACAAGAAACCCACCTTTGACCCAGGGATTCAAGGAGGCTGAAAGAAAAGGGCTGGAAAAAAATTTTACAAGATCATAATTGCCATAAAAGGGTAGGAGTCTGATTTTAATATCAGACAAAATAGACTTTAAATGCAAAACTATTGTAAGAGACAAAGATGGACACTATATATTAGTAAATGGGGTAATCTCTCAAGAAGAAAGAATAATCATAAACATTTAAACACATAATCAGGGTGCCTTAAAATTCATGAGGCAAACTCTGGAAAAGCTAAGTGGAGAAATAAATGATGTTACAATCATAACAGGGGACTTTAAAACACCATTATCATCATTAGACAGAACATCAGGACAGAGAATCAACAAAGAAACAAAGACTCAAGAATACATTAGAGGAACTGGACTTAATAGACATAAACAGAAAAACATTCCCCAATACATCCGGATTTACATTCTTCTCAAGTGCACATGGATTGTACTCCAAGATAGACCACATGCCTAGCCACAGACAAACTCTCAATGAATTCAGAAAGATTGAGATTATACAAAGTAATTTCTCTGATGACAATGGCATTAAATTGGAATACACTAAGGGCCAGAGAAACAGGTTAGGCTCAAAGATATGGAAGTTAAACAACACACTCTTAGACCAGCAGTGGGCCAAGGAGGAAATCTCAAGAGAAATCGGTAACTACCTTGAAACTAATGAAAATGCACACAACATATCAAAACTTATGGGATGCAGCCAAAGCTGTCCTGAGAGGGAATTTCATAACCATAAATACATATATTAAAATAGAAGAAGGAGCTAAAATTGAAGACCTATCTGCACACTTGGAGAAATTGGAAAAACAACAACAAATTAAACCTTAAGGAAATAGAAAGAAGGAACTAACAAAGATTAGCACAGAACTAAATGAAATCGAGAAAAAGCAGTAGAAAAAAATAAAACCAAAAGCTGGTTCTTCGAGGATATAAATAAAATTGACAAACCCTTAGCCAAACTAACAAAGAAAAAGAGAGAACAGATGCAAATACACGAAATAAGGAACAAGAAAGGGGATATCACTACTGACCCACAGAAATAAAGAACATCATAAGAGGATACTTTGAAAAATTATATGCCAACAAGAATAATTTAGAGGAAATGGACAAGTTTGTAGAAACTCACAAACATTATACATTTATGAAAGTAGAAACTGATGAACTCAACAGTCTACTAAGGTAAAGAGATAGACTCAGTCATCAAAAACCTCCCAACTAAGAAAAGCCCAGGACCAGAAGTCTTCAGAACTGAATTCTACTAAACATTGCAGAAAGAGGTAACAGCAATTCTACTTAAGCTCTTCCAAAGAATAGAAATAGAAGGAAACTGCCTAACTCATTCTACGATGCCAAAATTACCCAAATACCAAAACCAAACAAATATACCACTAGAAAGGGAAATTACAGACAAATTTCTCTAATGAATCTCGATGCTAAAATCCTCAACAAAATAATTGCTAATTACATTCAACAACACATCAAAAGGATTATACACCATGACCAAGTGGGTTTCATCCCAGGTATGCAAGGATGGTTCAATATAAGTAAATGAATCAATGAAACACCACATAAAAAACTGAAAGATAAAAACCACATGCTCATAGACCACAGTTCACACTGTAGACCACACTCTTTCCCACTCAGTTCTGAGTGGTGTGTGCTGAATTAAAAATGGCCTACATCCGTTGCCACAACAGTACTCAGGACAACCTCCAACTCCCAAAGAAGCCCCTGTATTTCAACTGCTCATCCCCTCCCTACCCCAAAAATGTCAAGTGGCCACTGGCTCCACCTCATTGTTATAATTTCCTGCATTGCTAGAATCACCATATGTGAACAAGAGAATGGTTGGTGGCAAGGCTCCAGGATGTGTAAGTTCATTGAGGTTGGTGGGCCACACTTGTGGGAGATGTTTGTGTGGGATGTGTTGGGAGGTGTGGGAGGTGGGAAACATCGGAATCCCAGTGGGTTCCGTGTAATATTTTGGGTAAGCTAAGCACCTCTTAAAATATATGTGTATATATATATATATATATATATATAACTTTTTTGTAAGCAAATACACATATATGCATATATATTTATATATCATTTTGCAAATGTTTGTATGTATTCTGAGAATTTTGATTTTTACCCAGTGGGTTCCATGTAATATTTTAGGTAATCTAAGCACCTCTTAAAATATATGTATATATATATATATAAATAACATTTTTGTAAGCAAATACACATATATGCATATATATTTATATATCATTTTGCAAATGTTTGTATGTACTGTGAGAATTTTGATTTTTACCCATAATAAAATAAATAAATAAATAAATAAATAAATAAATAAATAAATAAATAAATTAAAAAAAAAACCCACATGATCATTTCTATAGATGCATCAAATGCATTCAACAAAATACAGCACTCTTTCCTGATTAAAAAACAGTGCAAAATATAGGAATAGAAGGAAATTTTCTGAATATGATAAAGGGTATATATGAAAACCCCAAGGCTAACTCATCTTCAGTGGTGAAATCCTAAAAGCCTTCCCTCTGAGATTGAGAACAAGACAAGAATGCCCACTATAACTACTCTTATTTAACATTTTCTTAGAAGTTCTTGCTAGAGCACTGATTCAAGAAAAGGATATAAAAGCAATCCAAATTGGAAAAGAAGTAAAAATTTTATTATTTGCAGATGACATGATCCTATGCATAGAAATTCCAGAGAAAGATATAACAAAGCTTCTAGAATTTATAAAGGAGTTCAGCAATGTTGCAGGCTATAAGATCAATGCTAAAAAATCAGTAGCATTTCTGTACACCAATAATGAGCAATCAGAGGAGGAAATCAAGGGAAAAATGCCATTTACAATACTAAATAAAAGAATCAAATACCTAGGAATATATTTATCTAAAGATGTACAGGACTTATATACAGAAAATTATACAACACTGTTAAAGGAAATCAAAGAAGACGTAAATTAATGGAAAAATATTCACTTTTCATGGATAGGAAGACTAAACTTCATCAAGATGTCTATCCTACCCAAACTACTCTACAAATCTAATGCAATCCCAATAAAAATCAACACTATATTTTTTAAAGAACTGAAAGAACTAACCACAAAATATATTTGGAAAGGCAAGAGGCTGTGAATTGCCAAAGACATAGTGAAAAATAAAAATGAAGTTGGAGATATCACATTACCAGGCTTAAAAGCATATTACAAAGATACAGTGATCAAAACTGCATGGCATGGGCACAAGGATAGAGCTACTGACCAATGGAATCGAATTGAGGGTTCTGATATATTTTTTGCGTATACAGTCATCTGATATTTGACAAGGCTACCAAACTCATTCAGTTGGGAGAGAATGGCTTCTTTAACAAGTGGGGCTTGGAGAACAGGATACCCATAACCAAAAGAATGAGAGAAGAATACCATCTCAAACCTTATAAAAATCAACTCAAGATGGATCAAAGATCTAAATATAAGAGCCAAAACCATAAAGGCCTTGGAAGATAATGTAGGAAAACATCTACAGGACCTTGTAATAGGAAATGATTTCAAAAACTTCACAGCCAAAGCACTAGCAGCAAGAGAAAAAAATAGATAAATGGCATCTCCTCAAAATTAAAAACTTTTGCACCTCAAAGGATGTTATTCAGAAAATAAAAAGGCAGCATACCCAATAGCAGAAAATATTTGGCGACCATATATCTGATTAGAACCTAATATCCTGCATATATAAAGAAATCCTACACCCTGAAAACAAAAAGAGAAATTGTGTGGGATGTGGTGGGAGGTGTGGGAGGTGGGCAACATGGGAATCCCTGTGGGTTCCGTGTAATATTTTAGGTAATCTAAGCACCTCTTAAAATATATGTATATATATATATATATAAATAACTTTTTTGTAAGCAAATACACATATATGCATATATATTTATATATCATTTTACACATGTTTGTATGTATTGTGAGAATTTTGATTTTTACCCATAATAAAAAAATAAATAAAAATAAAATTAAAAAAAAAGAGCCTACCACAAAAAAAAAAAATATATATATATATATATATATACTAGAGAAAAGGAAAAAGAATAGCAGCTATGTATGGCAGGGATTGAGAGATTGAGAGGTGATGAGTTTTGCTTGTTTGTTTGTTTATTATTATTATTATTATTGGAATAATGAAAGTGTTCTAAGAATGGTTGAAGTGATGAATGCACAAATATATGATTATACCAAATATCACAAATATCACTGATTGTACACTTTGGATGGATTTATGCTTTATTTATATGCATCAATAAAACTGATTTGTTAAAAAAAAAAATGGGCAAGTGACCTGAAAACACACTTCCCCAAGGAAGGAATACCAAGCATAAGAAAGCACATGAATAAATGCTCGATATTGCTTGCTATCAAGGAAATGCAAATCAACACTGCAATGAGATTCCATTTACACCCATCAGAATAGCAGCTATTAAAAAAACAGCAGACTCTAAGTGTTGAAGATGATGTGGAGGAATACAATCACTCATCCACTTCTGGTGGGATTGTAGAATGGTCCAGCCACTGTGGAG
>JAKSZT010054075.1:1836508-1863165 GCA_026826555.1 Tolypeutes matacus
ACAAAATTGTTCAAAAGATCAAAAGATGGGGCATGGTCATGGTGGCTTGACAATCACACATTAAATGAGAGAATCTGAATTCCTAACCTGGAGAGCTTTGCCACATTCTCCAAGGGAGCACCAACAGTCCCCTGAGTGCAGGGACAGTGTTTGTCAAAAGAGGATGACACACTGATGAGTTCTTTTTATTGATGACTACCCTTATGAGTCTTTGCTCTTGTAACTGAAACTTAGCTTACTGTTATGGGGTGCCTAAGAGTTGCCACCTGAAAGCCTACTTGAGGCTTAAATGTGGCTTCTCTCTAAACCAAACTCAGCATATGATTGCATTATCTTCCCCGCAATATGGGACATGATTCCCAGGGATGAGCCTCCCTGGCAACGAGGGATTAATATCAAGTGCCAACTGGCAACACAACTGGAAAAAGACCTTGAATAAAAGGGGGAAAATGTAAAGACAAATGAGTTCAAGTGTCTAAGAGACTTCAAGAGGGTCGGGAGGTCAACCCAGTGGTAAAGCTTACACACACATCAGTAGGAGCTCATAGAACATCAAAGTGTATATCACCCCACACAGAGTGGCTCCTGAGTGCTCTGGAGATATCCAGGTCCTATATAAGGGGGGATATCCCCAGAGACTGATGCCTTATCAGTGGGCTGTACTTTGGAATCTGTGCTCCTGAGAGTGACAGAATTGGACTCAAATAAGTCCTCCCTGCACATGGTTCCTCAGTCCCGTCTATTCAAATCTATATGTGATGCTGGAGTTTTTAGGTATACTTCCAGAGACTGGAGCCTCTGGCCTACCTATGTGCCAGGTGTGTGTGTAACCTCAGTGGAGCTGCAACTCTTACCCTACAGCTAAATGGCCTCATCCAAGTCACCTGGTGAGGAGACAATGATGGGCAACGGCCAGCGCAGGGAATGGAGAGGTCCTGCATCTGCAGGCAGGATCATCCCACCCACCCTATCCAAGGGATATAAGCCCTCTCTCGCTTGGTGGTGGAGTGAACATCACCATCCCAGTCCCCTCAGGATTGGGGGAAGAACTATGGACTAGAATGGACTTGATGGTATTCTGTTGTACACATATGGTGATTCTAGCAATGGAAGAAATTATAACAGTGAGGTGGAGCCAGTGGCCACTGGACAATTTAGGGACAGGGAGCGGATGTGCTGTTGAAATACAGGGACGTTTTTGGGATTTGGAGGTTGTCCTGAGTGCCATTGTGGCAATGGATATAGGCCATTTTTAATCAGCACACACCATTCAGAACTGTGTGGGAGAGAGTGAGGTCTACGATGTGAACTGTGGTCTATGGTTGATGGCAAGTTCCCAGGATATTTAAGTCCATTGAGGGTGATGGGCCACACTTGTGGGAGATGTTTGTGTGGGATGTGGTGGAAGGTGTGGGAAGTGGAGAACATGGGAATCCCTGTAGGTTCCATGTAATATTTTAGGTAATCTAAGCACCTCTTAAAAATATATATATATATATAAATAACATTTTTGTAAGCAAAGGCACATGTATGCATATATATTTATATATAATTTTAAAAATATTGGTATGTATTGTGAAAATTTTGATTTTTAACCACAATAAAAAATAAATAAATTTTAAAAACTATAGTTAGTAGTAATACCTTGATAATGCTGTTTCACAAATTTTTATAAATGTTTCACAACAATGCAAGGTATTTGTGGTGGGGTGATGTATGGCAGCCCTGCATGATGTTATACAGGTTTGTTTTGTAAGTTCAGAAGTTTTACTATACTGTTTATGTATATACATGTATAAATGATACACTTCAATAAATTGTTTTTAAAATAATAAAAAAAAGACAGCTGCTGATGTTTGCCAGGGTTCAGGCTTCATGTGTTCCTCTCTTCCTGGGGCTGCATTTCTCTCTGGGCTCAGCTGTTCTGGTTCCTCAAAAAAGTCAGCTGTAGACTATCAGACAAATGGCTCACTTCTCTTCTTCTGGAGCCTTTTCTAAAACAGAAAATTTTCTTGTCAAAAAAAATCTGTTTCAACTGTCCTTTGACATGCCTTTTATATTTGATTCCCAAACCCAATAAGGGGTGAGGCTCAGTGCCCTGCTGACTTGGCCCAGTCAATGACCCAATGACGCCCAGATTAACAGAAGAGTTTACAAGTATGATCAAATTATATTTTTGGAATTCATAATTACCTCAAATTCCCCAACAGTTACATCTGGTGTGTAATGAGACTTGATTGCTGAATGAAAAGTTTCCCACATCCAGCACATTCATAGGGTTTCTCTCCAGTATGTATCCTCAGGTGGTTAATGAGGTTTTCCTTCTGGTTGAGGGCTTTTCCACATTCATTGCATATAGAGGATTATTCTCAAGAATGAATGCTCTGATGTTTAATGAACAATTGCTTTTGGCTGAAGGCTTTTCTGCATTCCTTACATTCATTTTTTTCTGTCCACTATGATAGTTTTCTTGTTCTGTGAGATATGATTTTTACCTAAAGACATTTTTCACATGCCTTACATGCATATGGTTTCTTTGCAGTAGGAAATCTCTTGAATCGGAGATTTGACATTTGAATTAAAGTTTTCCTACATATATATCATTTCTCTTCAGTAAGAATTTTCTGATGAATAAAAAGGTTTTCTGTCAGGTTGAAAACATTCCCACATGTATGACATTTCTATCTTTTTTCCCTGTATGACTTTTAAAATGAGGAGTAAAAAGTTTCTGTAAAGAGCAGCCTACATTCAGGACACTCATATGGTTTCTGTCTAGTGTGAATTTTCTCATATCCCATGAGGTTTTGTTTCAGACGGAAGCATTCCCATGTTCATTAAAATACTAATATTTGTATGAATATTTCATGCTCGATGAGATTTAATGCCTGGCAGAAGGATTTCCAATATTCCTTACATACACAAGGTTTTACTCCTGCATGGTTATTTAATGGGACTCTAGCATTCCCAAATTCATGAAATCCCAAATAGTTTCTCTGAAGATATAATTCTCAGGTATCTCAGGAGATTGAATTTCCAAGAAAACTTCACAATCATTACACTTTAAGGGAAGGGCTGCCATGTTGGGCAAACTGACAAAACTAAATGTTTTAATTCTTTTTTCCTTACATAGATTCCCTCATGCTTAGGTAAGCATGATGCAAATTCCTTCAAAATGAAGTTACATTCATAGAAGTGTTATTTTGGGGAAACAATGATTGCAGTCAGAAAAAAATGTTTTCCCAACTTTTTTACATCATCTGCGTTCATCTTATGTCTAGAATCTTGTGGAAGTGGATATAGCTTCACTCACAAGCATTTTGTTACGTGGTTCATTCTGCTTTTTAATGTCCTCTGTTTATTCATAGTTTGTGTGGTGCAGGAAAAGCAGTGCTTAGGGGCAAATTTATATCATTGAATGCATTCATTAGAGAAGAGGAAAGATCCAATATCAGTCATCTAAGTGTCCAATTCAGGAAGAGCAACAATATCTCCTTTTTATTTGTTCTATCATTCATGTCTTTTCTTGCTTCAAATGAGCATCACATCCAGATTGGTGACTTCATAACTAGGAAATGGGGAAGTGATACACAACTTGATTTATGATGGGGACAAAAAAAACTCCAATAACCAACCCTGGAAACTTCAGTCTTCTGAAAGATAAGAAAGATGCAGCTTCCAAAGATGCACGAGTAAGGTGGTCCCAGAACAAAGGCCTAAATGGCAACACAGGAAATCCTGAATACACTATTTTGGACTGACTATTTTTTTTTCTATTTTTTTTCCTTCTATTTATTTGGATGTGATGCACTATTTAATATTCTTTAAAATTTCCTGGGGAAATTATAACACTTTTGCTTGCCTTTCTTAATCTGCACTTATTATTTGTAATTGACTTGCCAAATAATGTATTTTAAAACATTTTATATCCTGTATTAGACAGCCAAAGGGGTACTGATGCAAAATGCCAGAAAACTGTGGGTCTTTATAAAGGGTCTATATTTGGGGTAGAAGCTTTTAGTTACCAGGCCATAAAGCCTAAGTATCTTCCTTCCCCAAGGTCTATTACTCCATCTTGGAAGAAGACAGCTGCCAACATTTGCCAGGATTCAGACTTTGTGGGTTCCTATCTTCTCAGGGCTACATTTCTCTCTGGGCTCATCTCTTTTGTTTCCTCCAGAAGGTCAGTTGTAGACTATGAGGCTCTCTAAGATTTGCCTCTCACCACAAGACCAGCTGTGAACTGTCAGGTAATGGCTTCTGTCTTTTCCCTGGGGCCTTCTGTCCTTCCTCATCAGAACTCCAAAATGAAAAATTCTCTAGGTCTGTCCTTTGCCATGTCTTTTTATGTTTGATATACCAGCCATCAAGGGGCTTCCTGTCACTCCACCCACCAGGCAAAATCTGTGTGCTCTGGCTTTGGAGATGGGAATAATAGCACACCTCTATGAGTTACACACTTGATTTTGGAGCTAAGATTTGGTGGAGAGAGCACAGTATATTGAATTCATTTGGGGCACATTCTAGGGGCCAGTGCAATGGTGGTCAGCACACCATTTTGCTCAATGATGGCCACACCCAAAATACAGCCACTGCATCATAAGTTCCCATTTCTCCCAGCCTTAGGAGACCCCTCCTGATCCCTGTGCCCTGGGTTAATGCCCTTTGTATCTTGTGTGGAACACGGAATGAATATTCTTTCTAACACATTGCTGTGTGTAAGGCTTTTGTATGTAGGACATTTTGGTAAGATTCAGATACGGGATATTTTGATTAGGTCACTTTTTGTTAGATTGCTTTAGTTTAGTTAAGCCCTCTTATTAGATTTCAGGCACCAGGATAGACCCCAATCATTGTGTTGAAATCCTACATACATGGAACACACAGAGAGCTTCAGCTTGAAGCTGAAGATATTCAGGCAAGAGGAGAAGAAGATGTGTGAGACATTGTGTCTGATGGCCCACTGCTGAATTCAGGGATAAAGTGAGTTTGGAGGAGAAGGCAGAGAGAGACAGGCAGGCCCAACATTTGTCTTGGCTGGAGTCCAGGAACAGCAGACCTATGTTAAGACAGCATTTTTGATGATGCCTTGATTTGGACATTTTCACAGTCTCAGTACTGCAAGCTTTAACCCTAATAAATTCCAATAAAAGCCAACTTATTTCTGGGATTTTGCTATGACATGGCTTGGCAAATTCAAACAGCTGGGGACACAGATTTGGGGAGTTGCCCTGATCCCAAATGGCAGTGTGATGTTGCTGCTCAGTGAATTCACCTGTAAACTGTGGGTATCTCCAGACTAGGTGGGAATGAGTATTGGAAAGATGGAGGGAGAAGTGCTCTTGGCCAGCAAGGCCTGCAAGACAGGGTATCAGGAAGGGAAGTCAAAGGGTTTGGGGACCAGTCTAAAGTAACAGATGGACCAATATGATGTAACTGCCTAGGGAAGGGGTTGGCCAGTTGGACAAGGGCAGAAAAAAGAATGGGTCCTCGGGTTGGGGGCAGCAGAGGAGTAGGGCACAAAGAGGAGACTTCCTCCTCCTGGTCCTTTTGCTCTTCCCTCCTTCACTTGGCCTCCAGTATTGACCCTCTGTAGAGGCTGCTCTTACACTACCCCTCCTGGGTGTCAGGCACAGACTCAGGTCTCCTGCTTCCAGTTATACATTCATCTTTTCCAATATTGGGGCAGCTAAACAAAGTTCAATGCCAAGATGAAACCTGTTGGTGTCAGGAAGGAAATGTCAACATTCACATTACAACATTGGGTACAGCAATAACATCAACAGAATGAGCAACATTAGGCCAATGACCCTAATGAATAATACAAGTATCTCAGAAAGTCCTGGGCCTAGGGCTGACAAGAATAGAAGTGATGTTGTGAGATAGTGCCATGTTGGCAAAAATAATCAGAGGGTGCAGATTTCAGATATTTCTCAGACTAATTAAATATAAAATTTTCAACACATTTTGAACAAAGTTGAAAATGATGTAGTCCTCTTCAATTCCAGAAGAGGACGGAGGGGTTGGATGGGAAGAAGCTGATGAACAACTGAAGAAGCTGGAATGTAACACGTGTTCACTGCAAGTTTCCAAGCCAGAGAAGGAGTGTTCCGTTTGGGAACCAAACTCTTAGAGCCCCAATGAAAACCATCATCACAAGTTGTGATGATCAAAGAAGGACCAGGAGAAAGCCCTGCTCAACACTCACAGTCTCAGTTAATGATGTGAGTCACTTTAGCAATTCTTCACTGGGGTGGAAGCAGCAGGAAGTCCATCTTCTACTTTGGTGTTATCAGCCCTCTAACAGGGCAAATGCTCAGAGCAGTATTGCCTTCACATGGTTTCATCCATGGTCCTAATGCTGTGTGCTCTGTCTTGCTGAGGGAGGCCTACCCCGTCTAGGCAACTGGCGAGGGGCTGAGGGTATGAGCACTTTTCCTTTATAGGTGGCTGTGTTTGCAAAGGATGAGGCGAAGTGCTCCCCCCAGTAATGTTGCAGATACAAATCAATATCTTCAAATGAACCACTTTGTATTATTTCATTGTGTACTATTTTCATAATTTCTTTTAAATTATAACCAAATTATCCATGCAAAGAGTATAAAAATAATTTATATCTGTTAGGGAAAACAGCCAAATTCCTTCTCTAGCCCCAAACCCCATTATTCTTTCCTCAGAATTATCTGCATTGGCAGATTCTTTTGCGAACACATTTGTTTTTGAAAATTCATGCATTCTCTACTTTCATTTTTCCCACACGCTATCTCATTTGATAAAAATATTGGAGTACAACTTAAGAATATAAATAAGTTTTCTAACTACTTAAAATACTTGAGATTTGGAGTATATCATCTAATTATGAAAAGATCATTTTTGATCTAAAATAACAAAGAAAATTGGAGTTAAATAAAAAGCAGGCCACTGTAGTTCAGTGGATTTAAACTTGAATCCTCATCAGAATGAGGTGAAGAAACTGGAAAAATATCAATGGTTGGTGTGCTTTGTTAGAAAATACTACAATAATGGGCAGCATTATTTTAAAAAAGGTAATTTCTTATATGCTTACCACGAATGTAATGGATTGAAGAACCAGTGAAAACAACCAGGATAATTTGAAATAAGTGGAAAGCCCATCTTTACATAAACTGAGAAATCGCGAGTTCTGGTGCATAAGTTATTGGTAACTAATTGAAAACAGATGAGTGTGGAAGAAAGAGTGGGAGTAGCAGATCTCAGAACAAACTCCAAGTGCACTTTTTTAAGAGGAGAAAGACATCCTGAATTGCACAGTCACAGCCGCTTCCTTAAAAGATTGACAACAAGTTGCACAGACTGGAGGTGGAGATTCTTGGGAGATTCACATTCATTACATTCACAGGGTTTCTATCCAGTATGAATGTTGTAATGTTAAATGAGATACTGTATCTGGCTGAAGGCTATTCCACATTCCTTATATATATAGGCTTTTTCTCCAGTTTGTCTTCTCTGGTGTGTAATGAGGCTTGATTTCTGAATGAAAGCTTTCCCACATCCATCACATTCATAGATTTTATCTCCAGTATGTATTCTAGGATGGTTAATGAGGTTTTTCCTTCTGGTTGAAGGCTTTTCCACGTTCATTGCATATATAGGATTTTTCTCCAGAATGAATACTCTGATGGTTAATGAACAATTTCTTTTGGCTGAAGCTTTTCTGCATACTTTACATTCATTTTGTTTCTGTCCACTATGAGTTTTTTTTCATGTTCTGTGAGATATGATTTGTACCTAAAGGCTTTTTCACATGCCTTACATGCATACGATTTCTATGCACTAGGAATGCTCTTGGACCTGAGATTTTATATTTGAATTAAAGCTTTCCCACATACATATCATTTCTCTTCAGTAAGAATTTTATGATGAATAAAGAGGTTTTCTCTTAGGTTGAAAAGTTTCCCACATGTATAACATTTCTATGCTTGTTCCCCTGTATGGCTTTTAAAGTGAGGAGTAAAAAACGACTGTAAGGAGCAGACTACATTCACGACACTCATGGTTTCTCTCTAGTTTGAATTTTCTCATATTCCATGAGGTTTTGTTTCAGATAGAAACATTCCCATGTTTATTACAATACTAACTAATGTATGAATATTTCATGCTCAGTTAGATTTAATGCCTGGATGAAGGACTTCCAATATTCCTTACATTCACAGGGTATTACTTCTGCATGTTTCATTGATGTTGTATGAACAAAAAGTTCATATGAATACTTTAAAAGTGTATAAAATTCCTGAAAATATAATAATGTTTCAATAAAATAGTAAATAAAATATAATGTTATTAATCATAATTTTTAGTTAACTACAAGAAGAAGGCAGCCTTTAAAGGCTGACAGGGTAGTGCATATTTATTTTAAACAAATATCCATTTTTATTTATTAATATAAGTGCTTATTTAATTTTTGGCCATTTGAATAGAGCTCTCATAATAATCTTCATTTATCAATTTAATATTACCATCCAGAGGTATCAAAATATACACTGACACTGAACAAATGGACCAATACAAAAAGAATTATAACACACTAACAGAAACATAAAGCTTACTAATTTGACCCATAATTTTCACTCCTTTGGTATGGCTGTCTTCAAAACATCCATCATTTCACATCTTTTATTTTACTATTTTAAGATTTTTCCTGGAATCTTTGTTACCTGTAATATATAACCTTGTTCTTTGAAACACTTTGTTTGTAATAAACTACCAGCCAGGACAACTTAAACAGCCTAAATAAAGTTAAGTGCTAATTTAGCAGTTTATACAGACATTTAACATGTATATTTTGGAATACTACACTTTAGGAGTACACTTAGGCTCAAAGTTCAGATTACTGCAGTAGGCCTTTTAATTCCTGTTCTTAATTTGGGTATACTCAGTGAAGGACTAATACACTTCATTTCAGCTAAGGAAATATTGCCAGCTGTACAACTTTCAGTAACTGCCTTAAGTTCTGTTACAGGCTGGAGTGGACTGCTCTGTTGCTGACTAAGTAAATTTGAGCAAGGCTGGGAAATGTGCTCAAATTGGTTGTATGAGGGCTTGAGCAAGGCCCACTTGGAAGTTCCCCAGCTTATTAATGAGACTACCATTTTTCTGATATTTAGAATGGCATTCCTTGGCACAGTGTAACACTTTTTGGCATTTCAGACACTTATGACTTGGTATTGATTTATTATTGCTGCGAAATGGAGCTCATACACTAGTTTTGTTTTGGCAATCTTTTTCTCATATCACCTGGTTTCCCACATTTAAAGCAATTTAAATTAGTAATCATAGGATTATGTCCATTTAGAGCAGCTCCAAGAAGGTTCATGTTATACATATTAGGCCCACTGTTTTGGCATATTTTTATGTAATCCTCTAAAGTTCTTCCATTTGCCTTGATCCGACATAAAGCCTTTTTACAATCACTGTTAGTATAATCAAAAGCCAACCTCAGAATTATCATTTCTTAAGATCAGATTGAGTTACTGCCTTGTTGACTACATCTGCCAGCCTTGCTACAAATTCAGCATAGGGTTCAGTATTTCCTTGAACAATTTTTGAAATGATTGTACAGCCTGTTTAGGGGTGGAGATTCATTGCAAGGGAGCTAGGTAGCACAATCACACTTGTACAATTACATATCGTCATGGGAATCCCAGCCCATTGACCTGTTCCTAATATTTGTTCAACAGTAATAGGCACTGTTGGATTTTGCTGTTGATTTGTCATGCTACAATATTAGTTTCATCAGCCCACCAAGTTTTAAATTGTAAAAATTCTGTTGAATTAAGAACTGCTTGAGCAAACTAATCCAAGTCCCAGAGTATTAATGTGTTTGCTTGTGCTATTCCTTGCACCAATTCTTGAGTATAAGGAGAATTTACACCATATTGAGTGCATGCTTGTTTTAACTCTTTGATAGGGTTAGAATGAATAGGAGCATGCTCATATTGTACACCTCCTTGGGGATTGTTAGCATCTACTTGAATTTGAGTTACTTTTACTGGAAAAGTAAAATAAAAATTGCATAGACTGAATTTCTTTCTCTACCTCCCTGTGCTGAACTTTTCATAATTGAAGAGGATGGTGCTGGTGCAAAAACAGAAACTGTTGGAGTGTCATCAAATGAAAAAATGGATCAATAGATACCTTCAGAGGTGCAGACACTTGTTCAAAAGACAATAAATCATCTTTTGGAGCTGACAGCTTAATGAGCACTGGAAAACTTCTATAAACTCCGTTTTTCTTTTTATTAGACGTGATTTAAACTGTTTTTGCCTGCTCATTAACTTTCCATATATGTTTACATTAATATCATCATTAACATGCTCTGCTAAAGTGTTAACAATAGCAGTATCCATTTTAATATCTTCATTTTTATCTGACTGTAATGGTTCAAGAGCTACAGAAATAAGACTATACAAAGACCATATATAACAATGTTTCTGTACAAGAGAAAAGAGTTTTAGTAACTTTAGGGTCGTCACTGATACCCCTGTATTCTTTAACAGGGATTTCAATACTTGGGAATATTCCTCTCACCGAATTGACTGATTACCTATTACCCTGACAATCAAGATTATTTGACTCACTAACAGAATGCAAGAGATGTTGTACCCAGCAGTCCTTGCTTCCACAACACTGATCCAGAGAAAAGTCTAGTGGTGCCCCATGTTGGAGGCCATCTGAGGTAGATGGTGCAGAAAATGATCCAAAGAAAGACTGGGATCAGTTGACCTCACTCCATGTGTAATTCAGGCTCGTTTATTTAGGCTGAACCTGCTTTTTATACTACAAAGCTAATAACAAAAATAGGGCGTACTTCACCAGTTCCTCAGCTGGTACCTGAGAGCACTGCCTGTTTCTGTGTTCCCAGACAATCTTTCTTGTGAATTCAGACAATACCATCCTAGTGATGTGTCCATTCCAATCTGCCTCCAACCATTGATATCTGCAGTATGCAGTGTCCTTGGAGACATTTAATAATGTTTCTCTGCCAGCAGAGAAGATTTTGAAATGCTTAACCATTTATGCTCTGACTCTCAGCATCTTTTCCAACATCCAAGGAAGAAATACAAAGGGCTAAATTGCACATGGATATATGCTTGACATCACTTGTTATCAGGGAAATGCAAATCAAAAGTACAATGAGATAGCATCGTACATCCTTCAGAATGGAAGCTATATATAAAAAAACAGCAGACTTTAAGTGTCTGAGAGGACGTGGAGGAATAGGAACCCTCATCCAATGGTGGTGTGATTGTGTAATGATCCAGCCACTGTGGAGGACAGTTTGACAGTTCCTCAGAAAACTAACAATAGTATGGATCAGTATGATCCAGCAATTCCACGGCTGGGCATATACCCAGAATAACTGAAAGGAAACACATGAACAGATATATGCACTCCAATGTTCATAGCAGCATTGTTCACCATTGTCAACAGTTGGTATCAACCCCAG
This sequence comes from Tolypeutes matacus, assembly GCA_026826555.1. Taxonomy (NCBI): domain Eukaryota; kingdom Metazoa; phylum Chordata; class Mammalia; order Cingulata; family Chlamyphoridae; genus Tolypeutes; species Tolypeutes matacus. The sequence continues at coordinate 1,847,991 of JAKSZT010054075.1, forward strand.
TGCCTGTCTACAGATGAATGGATAAGGAAAAGGTGGTACATACATACAATGGAATATCATTCAGGTGTAAGAGGGAATAAAGTGCTAACACACAGAATAATGTGCATGAATCTTGAAGACCATATGTTCAGTGAAGCAAGCCAGGCATTGAAAGATGAACAGTATATGATTTGAACTGAGGAAAGTGAGCAGTTTCTGAGAACCATTGTCCAAAAGATAGGTTAAAAAGAGAGAAAAACAAAACAGGAAAAAGGATGGGAGTAAATAGAATAAAGTAATATTTATATGTCTCTCAATCCTTTTGTATGACTTGAATTAATATCACAATTTTGTTTTTATCTATGTATGTATGTCAGGTCATTTTGGAGGAAGATGCATGCACCTTTGGGTATTTCTGAATGTGCCTCATATATGGCCATATCATGGATCGTCTCTTGAAATTCAATGCATAGTATTCGTCTTTTCTCCTTAAAAGACATTTTACTTGCATAAAATTGAAAGAAAATTGGGAAATTATAAAGAAAAAAATACATATAGTGTCAAATGTAGACATATTTTCTCGCATTCAGCTGTGTGTCTTTAACACTATGGGTTCTTGAAGGCAAATATCAGCTCTTAGTCATTCTTATATTGCCAATGCTGGCCCAAAAGTAAACACTCATAAAGAATTTGCTGAGAGAGGAAGAAGAAAAAGAGGCAAAAGAGAAGGAAAGTGGGAGACAGAGACAAAGATAGAAATACATGAGAAAGCAAAGAAAGAGAACTGGGCATAAAATCCAAAGAAATAGATAGGAATTTCATATCTATCTTTTAGTAAGTGTTTAATTCATTATATCTCACAGTATGTAAACTCCTTCATTGGTTAAAAAAAGATAAATATACCTATGTATAGGATTGTTGTAAAAATTAAAATTTTTGTAAATATCTATTATTTTTGATCCTGTATGCTGTCACTTTTCTCAACAATAAAGAAACCTTGAGAAAAAAAAAGAGAGAGAGAGAGAAAGGGAAGAGTAGGCTGTGAACCATCACCCATATGGACATAATCTATAGAAAGGAATAGAGTATAGATGCATAATGAAGGATAAGACAGATGGGTAGTGACATTACTGGGTTTGGTGGTACAGGTTTCACAGGTGGGTAGATTAGGAAGGGCTGGTTGGAATACCCATGGCATGTAACTATGAATCTTGTCATTCCATGAGTCAAGACAGAGGAGTGTCATATGCTCCAAGGGGATGGGGAGGAAGGAACGGTTCAGATCAAATTGGATATTTAGTGGCCATGGGAAAGGTTTTTCATTAAATTACAGTAATGGACAGAGGAAATGATAAATATCATCAAAAATTATTAAACTGTACCGTCTAAATTGTAAACTATAATGTAAAACACTGACAATGTTTAGTTGCTATGTTTTACTCTCTGTATAAGAGTTATAACAATGTTAACATATATATTTTTAAAAGGTTTAATATAGGGTGGGGAAGCAGGAGGGAGGTAGGGTATGTGGGAGTCTCTACTATTCCGTGTGTGACTTTGCTGTGACCTAAGACGTCTTTGAAAATTAAATGAAAATTTGGGAGGCACTGGGAAATGAGAGGGGGAAGGTGTTATGTTACACTAGACATCTGATAATACAGTGATAAAAGGAAAAATTTATTTTTTAAAAAAGGAATTTTTTGTTGTTTTTCCCATTTTTGGAATACCCCAATCTGCTAATTATATTTTATTTTTAAATTAGTGTTTTTTTCTTCCGAGTTTCCTTGTACTTATCCTTTGCACTTAAGCTTATCATTATTATTACTTTTTCCTACTAGTTGTATTTGGTTATTTTATGGGCTTCATGCCCAAGGAAGGTTTAGATCACAGAAGGGTTACAATGGGGGATGCAGAGGATCATTGGTGGGGGGATTGGGGATTTTTGGGAGTAAGTTCATCTGAATATACATGAAAGATATATAAAATTGTTCAAATGATCAAGGGATGGGGCATGCTCACGGTGAGTAGACAATCACTAAATAAATGAGGGAATCTGAATTCCCAGCCTGGAGAGCTCTGCCACATTCTCCAAGGGAGCAGCAAGAGGCCCCTCAGTGCAGGAGCAGTGTCTGGCAAAAGAGGATGGCCCACTGATGTGTTCTTCTTATTGATGACTAACCTTATGACTCTTTGCTCTTGTAATTGAAACTTAGCCTACTGTTATGGGGTGCCTAAGGGTTGAATACTGAGAGTCTCTTTGTTGCTCAAATATGGCCTCTATCTAAGCCAAACTTAGCATATGAATGCATTACCTTCCCCTCAGCATGGGACATGACTCCCAGGGATGAGCCTCGTTGGAAACTAGGGATAAATACCAAGTGTGAACTGGCAACATGATTGGAATAAGACCTTGAATAAATGGGGAAAAGGTAAAGAGAAATGGGTTCATTTGGCCAAGAGACTTCAAAGAGAGTCAGAAGGTCATCCCAGAGGTAACTCTTACACAAACCTCAGTAGGATCTCATAGAACACCAAAGTGGATATCATCCCACACAGAGGGGCTCCTGAGGACACTGCAGATACCCAGGACCTACCTAAGTGGAGTAGCCCCAGAGATTGATGCCTTATTAGTGGGCACTACTTTGGAATCTATGCTCCTAAGAGTGACAGAGTTGGACTCAAATAAGCCCTCCCTGCACATGGTCCATCAGTCCCTTCTATTCAAACCTATACATGATGCTGGAGTTTTCAGGTGCACTCCCAGAGACTGGAGCCTCTGGCCTACCTATATGCCAGCTGTGCCTGGAATCTCAGTGGAGCTACAACTCCTACCCTACAGCTCAAAGTACACTTCCAAGTCATCTGGCAGGGAGATGACGATGGGCAAAGGCCATCCCAGGGCATGGAGAGGGCCTGAAGCTGCAGGCAGGATAATCCCTCTCTCATTTGGTGGAGTGGAAATCACCATCCCAATCCCCTCAAGGGGAAGAGCATTGGACTAGAGTGGACTTAATGGTAATCTATTCTAGACATATCATGATTCAAGGAATGGAAAAAATTATAAGGGTGAGGTGGAGCCAGTGGCTGCTGGACGCTTTTGGGGCAGGGAGGGAAAGTGCAGTTGAAATACTGGGTGGTGTTGTGGTGACAGATGTATGCCATTTTACATTAGCATATACCATGCCGAACTGTTTGGGAGAGAGCATGGTCTACAATGTGAACCGTAATCTATGCTTGGTGACTAGGCCCCAAGATGTGTATATCCATTGCAGATGATGTGCCACGCTGATGAAGGATGTTTGGGTGGAATGAATTGGGAGATGATGAAGGTGGGGAACATGGGAATTGCTATAATTTCTGTATAATATTTAGGTAATATAAGCAACTTTTATATATATACATATACCATTTATGTAAGCAAATGCATATATGTGCATATATATTAATATATCACTTTACAAATATTAATATATATTGTGAAAATTTTGATTTTTACCAACAAAGAAAGAAAGAAAATACTACAATAAAAGGCAGCATTATTTTTTAAATGGTAAGTTTTTAAATGCTTACTCAGAAGGTAATGGATTGAAGAACCAGTGGAATGGACCAGGATAATTTTAAATAAGTGGAAAGCTCATCTTTACATAAATTAAGAGAAATCGTGAGTTCTGATGCATAAATTAGTGGTAACAAATTGAACACAGATGAGTGTGGAAGAAGATGTGGGAGGAGCAGATCAAAGGAAAAACTGCAAGTCCACTTTTCCAAGAGAAGAAAGACATCCTGAATTGCACAGTAACAAACTCTTCCTTAAAGGATTGGCAACAAGTTGCACAGATTGGAGGTGGATATACTTTGGTGATTAACATTCATTATATTCACAGGGTTTCTCCACAGTATGAAAGTTGTAATGTTTAATGAGATGCTTTCTCTGGCTGAAGGTTATTCCAAATTCCTTACATATATAGAGTTTCCCTACACTATGAATTTTCTCATGTCAGTGAGATTTTATTTGCTCCTGAAGGCTTTCCTACATTCTTTACATATATAGAGGTTCTCTCCAGTTTGTCTTGACTGTTGTGTAATGAGGTTTGATTTCTGAATGAAAGCTTTCCCACATCCATCACATTCATTGGGTTTCTCTTCAGTATATATTCTGAGATGGTGAACGAGGTTTTCCTTCTGGTTGAAATCATTTCCACATTCTTTGCAAACATAGGATTTTTCTCTAGAATGAATGCTCTGATGTTTAATGAAATATTGCTTTGGCCTGAAGGCTTTTGTGCATTCTTACATTTTTTTGTTTCTCTCCAATATGAGTTTTTTCATGTTCTGTGATGTATGATTTGAATCTAAAGGCTTTTACATATGCTTTACATGCATAGAGTTTCTTTGCAGTAGGAAATCTCTTGTATCTGAGATTTGGCATTTGAATTAAAGCTTTCCCACATATATATGAATTCTCTTCAGTAAGAATTTTCTTATGAATAAAGAGCTTTCCTGTCAGGTTGAAACCTTTACAACATGTATGACATTTCTATCTTTGTTCCCTTGTATGGCTTTTAAAATGAGGAGTTAAAAAATGACTGTAAAGAGCATCCTACATTCAGGACACTCATGGTGTCTCTCTAGTTTGAATTTTCTCATATTCCATTAGGATTTGTTCCAGATGGAAGCATTCCCATGTTCATTACAATAGTATCTAATGTATGAATATTTAATGCTCAATGAGATTTAATGCCTGGAGAAGGATTTCCAATATTCCTTACATATACAGGGTTTTACTCCTTTTTTTTTTTTAAGATTTTATTTATTATTTATTCAATTATCCCCCCCTTGCTGCTTGTGCTCGCTGGGTCAGCTAACCACGCCGTGCGGGCGGGATTGCCTTCACCAGGAGGCCCCGGGAACCGAACCCAGGGCCTCCCATATGGTAAACGGGAGCCCTACTGATTGAGCCACAGCCGCTTCCCGAGGGTTTTACTCCTGAATGTTTATTTGATGTCACTCTGGTCTTCCCAAGTTCATGAAATACCAAATGGTTTCTCCGATGGATTAATTCTCAATTATCTCATGAGGTTGAATTTCCAAGAAAACTTCACACTCATTACAGTTAAAGGGGAGGATCACCATGTGTGGTAAACTGGCAAAATTTATTATCTTCATTCTTTTTTCCTTATATTGATTCCCTCATGCTTAGGTAAGCATGATGCAAATTCCTTCCAAGTGAAGTTGCATTCATAGAAGTGTAATTTTGAGGAAATAATGCTTGTGGTCACAGAAAAGATTTTCCCAACTTTCTTACATTCTCTTCTTCCATCTTAAGTCTGTACTGTTGTGGAAGTGGATATAGCTTCACTCACAATCCTTTTGTTATGTGGTTCTTTCTGCTTCTGAAAGTCCTATGCTTCTTCATAGTTTGTGGGGTGCACCAAAAACAGTGCTTACAGGGAAATTTATAGCATTGAATGCATTCATCAGAAAAGAGGAAATATTCATTTTCAATCAACTAAGTATCCGATTTGGAATGTGCAACAATATCTCATTTTATTTGTTCTATCATTCATGTCTCTTCTTGCTTCAAATGAGCATCACATCCAGTTTGTTGACTTCATAACTAAGAAATTGGGAAGTGATACAGTACTTGATTAATGATGGGGACAAAAGAACACCCCATAAATCAACCCTGGAACATTCAGCCTTCTGAAGGATAAGAAAGATACAGCTTCCAAAGTTGCCCGAGTAAGGAGGCCCCAGTACAAAGGCCAAAATTGCAACCCAGGAAATCATGAACACTTTGATTTGGACTGACTCTTTTTATTCAATTTTCTTCCTCCTATTTATTTAAATGAGATGTACTATTTAATTTTCTGTAAAGTTTACCGTGGAAATTAAATCACTTTTGCTTGCCTTCCCAAATCTACAATTATTATTTGTTATTGACTTGCCAAAAAATGTGTTTTAAAACATTTTATATTTAATATTAGCCAGACAAAGGGGTGCTGATGCAAAATACCAGAAATCTCTTGAACTTTATAAAGCCTATTTATTTGGAGTAGAAGCTTCCAGTTACCAAGCCATAAAGCATAAATTTCTTCCTTAACTAAAGTCTATAAGAAAATCAATCAATGTAATACACCACATAAACAAACAATAAGAAAAAAACACATTATCATCTTTATAGATGCAAAGAGCATTCAACAAAATACAGAACTCTTTCTCTATAAAAACCTTGCAAAAGATAGGAATAGAAGGAAATTTTCTGAATATGATAAGGGGTATATATGAATAACCCAAAGCTAACTCACCTTCAATGGTGAAATCATAAAAGCCTTCCCTCTGAGATTGGGAAAAAGACAAGGGGGTCCACTATCACCACTCTTATTTAACATTGTCTCAGAAGCACTTGCTCGAGCACTGAGTCAAGTAAATGGTATAAAAGTCATCCAGATGGGAAAAGAAGAAGTAAAAATTTCATTATTTGCAGATGACAAGATCCCATACATAGAAAGCCCAGAGAAAGCTACAACTAAACTGCTGGAACTCACAAAAGAGTTCAGTAATGTTTCAGGTTTTAAGATCAATGCTCAAAAATCAGTAGCATTTCTGTACACCAATAATGAGCAATCGGAGGAGGAACTAATTAAAAAGTGCCATTTACAATAGCAAGTAAAAGAATCAAATAAGTAGTAATAAATTTAACTAAAGATGTAAAGGACTTATATACAGAAAACTACAGAACACTGTTAAAGGAAATCAAGTAAGACTTTAATGAATGGAAAAATATTCCCTGTTCATGGATAGGAAGACTAAAAATCAAGATGTCTAACTTACTCAAACTACTCTACAAATTTAATGCAACCCCAATAAAAATCAACACTATATTTTTTAACAAACTGGAAAAACTACCTCGAAATATATTTGTGTATGTAGGAGACCCCAAATTGCCAAAGGCATATTGAAAAAGAAAAATGAATTTGGAGGTATCACATTACCAGACTTTAAAACATATTACAAAGGTACAGTGATCAAAATTCATTGTATTGGAACAAGGATAGACCTACTGACCAATGGAATCGAATTGAGATTTCTGATATAGATCTTCACATATAGAGTCATCTCATATTTGACAAGGCTACCAGCCGACTCAGTTGGGAGTGAATAGCTTCTTTAACAAGTCGTGCTTGAAGAACTGGATATCCAAATCCAAAAGAATGAGAGAAGAATACCATCTCACACCTTATACAAAAATCAACTCAAAGTGGATCAAAGATGTAAATATGAGAGACAAAACCATAAAGACCTTGCAAGACAATGTAGGAAAGCATCTACAGGACCTTGTAATAGGAAATGGTTTCATGAACTTCACAGCCAAAGCACGAGCAGCAAGAGAAAAAATTGATAAATGGGATCTCCTCAAAATTAAAAACTTCTGCACCTCTAAGGATGTTATTAAGAAAATAAAAAGGCAACCTACCCAATGGGAAAAAATATTCGGCAACCATATATCTGATAGGAGCCTAATATCCTGCATATATAAAGAAATCCTTCACCTCGAAAATAAAAGGACAAACAACCCATATAAAAAATGGGCAAGTGACCTGAAAAGACACTTCTCCAAGGAAGAAATACAAATGGCTAAAAAGCACATGAAAAAATGCTCAACATCACTTGCTATCAGGGAAATGCAAATCAAAACTACAATGAGATACCATCTTACACCCATCAGAATGGCAGCTATTAAAAAAACAGGAGACACTAAATGTTGGAGAGGATGTGGAGGAATAGGAACCCTCATCCACTGCTGGTGGGACTGCGGTATGGTCCAGCCACTGTGGAGGACAGTTTGGCGGTTCCTCAGAAAACTTGCAATAGATCTTCCGTATGATCCAGCAATTCCACTACTGGGTATATACCCAGAAGAACTGAAAACAAAAATACAAACAGATATATGCACACCAATGTTTATAGCGGCATTGTTCACCATTGCCAAAAGTTGGAATCAGCCCCGGTGCCCATCAACAGACGAATGGATAAGCAAAATGTGCCACATACATACAATGGAATATTACTCAGCGGTAAGAAGGAACAAAGTGCTAACACATGGAATAACGTGGATGAAACTTGAAGACCTTATGTTGAGTGAAGCAAGCCAGGCACTGAAGGATGAACAGTATATGACCTCACTGATCTGAACTGAGGGAAGTGAGCAGTTTCTGAGAACCATTGTCTGAAAGATAGGTTAACAAAGGAGAGTAAGAGAAGAGCAGGCTTTGAGCCATCTCCCATATGGACATAATCTATGGTAAAGGGATAGAGTGTGGTTGCATGTTGGGGGATGGGGCAGATGAGTGGTGGTGTTCCTGGGTTTGGTGGTACAGCACTGGGGGGTGGATGGTTTAGGAAGTGCTGGTTCAAATCCCCAGAGCATGCAACTGTGAATCTTGACATTCCATGGGTTAGGAGAGGGGGGTATCATGGGCCCTGGGGGGCTGGGGAGAAGGGAACAGTCAAGATCTAATGGGATGTTTGGTGGTCATGGGGAAGGCTTTTCATTACCTCTCTCTTCAAAGAGAGTCGGGAGGTCATCCCAGAGGTAACTCTTACGCACACCTCAGTAGGAGGGCATAGAACATCTAAGTGCCTATCACCCCACTCAGTGGGGTTCCTGAGAGCTCCGGAGACACCCTGGTCCTATATAAGTGTGGATAGCCCCAGAGACTGATGCCTTATCAGTGGGTTCTATTTTGGAATCTGTGCCCCTGAGAGTGACAGAATTAGACTCAAATAAGTCCTCCCTGCACATGGTTCACCAGTCCCTTCTATTCAAACCTACATGTGATGCTGGAGTTTCTTAGGTATAGTTCCAGATACTGGAGCCTCCCGCCTACCTATGTGCCAGGTGTGCATGAAATCTAGGTGGAGCTGCAAATCCTACCCTACAGCTCAATGGACTCATCCAAGCCACCTGGTGAGGAGACAACGATGGGAAATGGCCATCCCAGGGAATGGAGAGGGCCTGCATCTGCAGGCAGGATCATCCCACCCACCATATCCATGGGATATAAGACCTCTCTCACTTGGAGTTGGATTGGACATCACCATCCCAGTCGTCTCTGGATTGGGGGAAGAACTATGGACTAGAGTGGACTTGATGGTATTCTCTTGCTCACATATGGTGATTCTTGCAATACAAGAAATTATAACAATGAGGTGGAGCCAGTGGCCACTTGACAGTTTTTGGGTATGGAGGGAATGAGCAGTTGAAATACAGGGGCTTCTTTGGGAGTTGGAAGTTGTCCTGAGTACTGTTGTGGCAATGGATGTAGGCCATTTTAAATCAGCACACACCACTCAGAACTGAGTGGGAGATAATGTGTTCTACAGTGTGAACTGTGGTCTATGATTGGTGGCAACGCTCCAGGATGTGTAAGTTCATTGAGGTTGGTGGGCCACACTGTGGGAGATGTTTGTATGGGATGTGGTGGGAGGTGTGGGAGGTGGGCAACATAGGAATCCCAGTGGGTTCCATGTAATATTTTAGGTAATCTAAGCACCCCTTAAAATATATATATATATATATATATATAAATAACATTTTTGTAAGCAAATACACATATATGCATATATATTTATATATCATTTTGCAAATGTTTGTATGTATTGTGAGAATTTTGATTTTTACCCATCATAAAAAAGGAAAAAAAAATAAAAAATAAAAAATATTATAGACCTTAAAAAAAAAAAAGTCAGACACACAATACTTGAGACTCTATCATTCCCAACCTCCCTCAGCCATCCCCACCCCTATTAAAACCTTTTTAAAATGGATGTTAGCATTGGTATAACTGTTATACAGATAGTAAAATATAGCAACTAATCCTTGTCAATGGTTTACAGTATAGTTTACAATTTAGAATGTACAGTTTAATAATTTTTGATGATATTTACCATGTCTTGTGTACATTAATGTAAGGTAATGAAAAACCTTTCCCATGACCACTAAATACCCCATTTGATCTTAACTGTTCCTTCCTGTCCATTCCCCTGGGGCATATGAAACTCCCCTGTCTGGACTCATGGAATGACAAGATTCATAGTTACATGCCCTGCGTATTGCAACCTGCCATTCCTAATCTAAACACCTGTCAACCCTGCACCACCAAAGCTGGTAATATCACTACCTATTTTTCCTATCTTTCAATATGAAACTATACTCTGTCCCTTTACCATACATTATGTCCATATGAGTGATGGTTCACAGCCTACTCTCCTCTTTCTCTCCCTTGTTAAACTATCTTTCAGACTATGGTTCTCAGAGACTGCTCACATTCCTCAGCTTAAATCAGTGAGGTCATATACAGTTAATCTTTCAATGCCTGGCTTTCTTCACTCAACATATGGTTGAGATTCATCCATGTTATTCATCCATGTTATTCCTTGTGTTAGCACTTTATTCCTTCTTACAGCTGAGTAATATTCCATTGCATGTATATACCACATTTTGCTTATCCATTCATCTGTTGATGGGCACCGGGGCTGATTCCAAATTTTGGCAATGGTGGACAATGCCATTATGAACATTTGTGTGCATATATCTGTTCGTGTCTTTGCTTTCAGTTCTTCTTTATATATACCCAGCAGTGGAGTTGCTGAATCGTATGGAAGTTCTATTGTTAGTTATCTGAGGAACCGACAAACTGTCTTCCACAGTGGCTGAAACATTTCACAATCCCACCAGCAATGGATGAGGGTTCCTATTCCTCCACATCCTCTCCAACACTTAAAGTCTGCTGTTTTTTTTTATAGTTGCCATTCTCATGGGTGTAAGATGGTATCTCATTGTAGTTTTGCTTTGCATTTCCCTGATAGCAAGTGATGTCAAGCATTTTTACACATGTTTTTTAGCCCATTGTATTTCTTCATTGGATGTTGGAAAGATGCTGAGAGCCAGAGCATAAGGGTTAAGCATTTAAAAAGCATGTTTGCTGGCAGAGAACCATTAGTAAATGTCTCGAAGGACACTGCATACTGAAGACATCAGTTGGAGGAGGCAGAGCAGAATGAACTCACCACTAAGATGTTATTGTCTGAAATCCCAGAAAGATTGCCTGGGAGCAGAAACATGCAGTGCTCTCATGTACCAAGCTGAGGAACTAATGAGGACGCCCTTCTTTTGTTATCAGCTTTGTAGTATAAAAAGCAGCTTCAGCCTTGACTGCATTCCACACGGAGTGAGGTCCACTGATCCCAAACATTCTTTGGATCATTCCTGGAAACGTCTAATACCTATAAAATGAATTAAATAGATCACGCCCAACGTGGGGCACGACTAGTCTTTTCTCTGGATCAGTGCTGTGGAAACAAGGACTGCTGGGCCAGACGGTCTGGGCATTCTGTTGGTGAGTGAAATAATTTTGATAATCAGGGTAATGGGTAATCAGTTGACTTGGTTAGAGGAATATTCCCAGGTTTTGAAGACCCTCTTAATGAATACAGGGTTATCTGTGATTACATAGAGTTACTAAAACTCTTTTCTCTTGTACAGAAACATTGTTATATATGGTGTTTGTATAGTCTTATTTCTGTTGCTCTTGAACCATTACAGTCAAATGAAATTAAGAAATTAAAATGGATACTGCTATTGCTAACACTCTAGCAGAACAAGCTAATGATGATTTTAATGAAAAAATATATGAAAAATTAATGAACAGGCAAAAACAGATAAACTCATCTCTAATAAAAAGAAAAAAATGGGAAAGGGAGTTTATGAAATTTTTCCAGTCGTCGTTAAGTTGTCCGCTCGAAAAGATGATTTATTGTCTTTTGAAGCAGTGTCTGCACCTCCTAAGCTATATACTGATCCATTTTTTACAACATTTGATGAACCTCCAAAAGTTACTGTTTTTGTGCCAGCACCATCCTCTTCAATTATGAAAAGTATAGCACAGGGAAGTAGAAAAAGAAATTCAGAGGTTATGCAATTTTTTTTTTACTTTTCCAGTAACAGTAACAAATTCCAGTAGACCCTAACAATTCCCAAGTGTGTGTACAATATGAGAATGCTCCTATTCCTTTTAAAACTATCAAAGAATTAAAACAAGCATGCACTCAATATGGTGTAAATTCTCTTTATACTCAAGAAGTGGTGCAAGGAATGGCACAAGCAAGCAGATTAATACACTGGGACTGGGATTAGTTAGCTTAAGCCATTCTTAATTTGGCAGAATTTTTACAATTTAAAACTTGGTGGGCTGTTGAAGCTAATATTGTTGTTTGATGAAATCAGCAGCAAAATCCACCAGTGCCTATTACTGCTGAACTAATATTAGGAACAGGTCAATGGGCTGGGATTCCTCGCCAATATAATGATATTGCCATTGTACAAGTGCGATTGTGCTACCTAGCTGCGTGGCAAAGAATCTTTACCCCTGGACAGGCTGTACAATCATTTTCAAGAAATTTTCAATGAAATAGTGAACCCTATGCTGAATTTGTAGCAAGGCTGTCAGATGTAGTCAACAAGACAGTAACTCAATCTGATCTTAAAGAAATGCTTATTCTAATGTTGGATTTTGATAATGCTAACAGAGAGTGTAAAAAGGCTTCATGTCTGATAAAGCAAATGGAAGAACTTTACAGAATTATATAAAAATATACCAAAACATTGGGCCTAATACCTATAAAATGAACCTTCTTACAGCTGCTCTAAAAGGAGGTAGTCCTATTAGTAATAATTTAAATTGCTTTAAATGTGGGAATCCAGGTGACATGAAAAAAGATTGCCAAGCTAAAACTGGTGTAAAAGCTCCATTTAGTGGCAATAATAAATCAATACCAAGTCGTGTGTGTCCAAAATGCCAAAAAGGGTCACACTGTGCCAAGGAATGCCATTCTAAATATCATAAAAATGGTAGTTTCATTAATAAGTCAGGAAACTTCCAAATGCGCCTTCCTCAAGGCCCTCAGACAAACAATATGAGCACATTTCCCAGCCTTGCTCAAATATTCCTATTCAGCAACAGATATTTCACTCCAGCCTGTAACAGAATTTAAGGCAATTACCAAAAACAGTACAGCTGTCGATGCTTCCTCTGCTGAAACTAAGTTTATTACCCCTTCACTGAGTATATCAAAAATTAAGAACAGGAATTAAAAGGTCAACTGCAGAAATCTGAACTTTGAACCTAAGTGTACTACTAAATAGTAGTAATCCAAAATAAACTTGTTAAATATCTGTATAAACTACTAAATTAAAGCATAACTGTATTTATGCTGTGTAAGTCATCCTGGCTGGTTGCGATTATGAACAAAAGTGTTTAAAAGATCAGGCTTATATATTACAAATAACACAGATTAGAGAAAAAAATCTTAAAAACAGTAAAATCAAAGATGTGAAATGATGAAAGGCTTGAAGAAAGCCATATCAAAAGAGTTAAAATTATGGGTCAATTTAGTAAGCTTTATGTTTCTGTTAGTGTGTCATAATTCTTTTTGTATTTGTCTGTTTGTTCAGTGTCAGTGTATATTTTGATACCTCTGGATGGTAATAATAAATTGAAAAATGAAGATTATTATAAGAGCTTTATTCAAATGGGAAAAATTAAATAAGCACTTATATTAATAAATAAATATGGATATAAGTTTACAATAATAAAAATAGTTATACTCAAATTAAATCATTATTCTACAAAGTTTGTTTAATGTTGATGGTAATTATATGTTGTCAGAAGTTTGCTTGGAACTAGTTTCCAAAGTCACTGTGGTAACTTAAGTATGGAAGGTATATAGAATGTGCTTTTATTATTAAAGAAAAGAAAGTCATTTTATCCTAAGATGAAATAACAAGTTATTAAAACAAAGTAAAATGTGGGACAAAACCTGAATAAATATAAAAGTGCTTGTGAAAATGGCATTTTTGTGGTCAAACCTAAGTAAAATTTGAGCAGTCTATCTATAAAAATTTAAAAGCTTTAATGTCAAACAATGCAATAATATAAAGTTAAAGTTTTATTCTTTCTCAAAGTTTCTCAAGTCAGTAGTCTGTTTTAGTAAAAGTTTACAAAGTTTTTCTCCTCAATCATCAGTATGTAATAAAGTCTGTTTTATCAAAAGAGCTTCTTGTACTTTAACCTTATCTTTTCCATGAAGAAACAGGTCTTATCACTTTTAAAAAGAACATAATGTTTGAACATGTTTCTCAAAGTCAAATCCTACAAGATAGGTTTTATTTCAAACTGTCACAAATAACTTGGACTTTTACCTAAAAAAAAGTAAAATATTAAAAATAGTCAAGTTCATGTGATATCATTTGAAGTATTTAAAACTGTTGTATAATTAAAAGAAATTTTCTAATTTTATGATAATTAAAGTTTATTAATAAAAAGTTCATATGAGCACTTTAAAAGTGTATAAAATTCCTGAAAATATAATAATATTTCAATATAATAGTATATAAAATATAATGTTATTAATCACAATTTTTATTTATAACTACAATAAGAAAGCCGCCATTAAAGGCTGCCGGAGTATTGCATAAACGTAAATTATAGTAAAACAATAACACCCCTGCAGCATGCACTGGTCCCAAATATTGCTAGTTTGTTGCAATAATTTAATATACAGTTATGTCACTCTCACTTTGTTTTAAAACTTGCTTAAACTTTCTTTTATATTTTCTTAAACAAGTCAATCCAGCGCACATTCCCGTTCCTGTAAAAATAGCCAACAATAAATCAAGTTTATATTAACACTCTAAGAAACAGCTCCAATTCCAATTATAATGGTAACATCAAAACCAATGCAAGTATTAAAATTACAAGTTAATGTATTACTCCACAGCCCAAATAGGAAATACTAATTTGTATTTACCTATGTCTCAAACTATACAAAATTAAAAAAAAATTAAGGTCATCCAAATCATGCTACTAAGAATCTTAAATGCTTAAGAAATGAAAGATTATTTATTGGATGTCTGTTGTATAATCTACTGTAGTGATTAATTATGTATAATATACTGATATACTAATCAAAACTTTAATACAGAACATTGCATATATAAATATTTTTTTTATTATGGGTAAAAATTAAAATTCTCACAATACATACAAACATTTGTAAAATGATATATAAATATATATGCATATATGTGTATTTGCTTACAAAGATGTTATTTTTTATATATATATATACATAT
>JAKSZT010054075.1:1892982-1914711 GCA_026826555.1 Tolypeutes matacus
TGTGCGTCTTGCATTATCGGTTAATTCCCTGAGACCATACTGGATTTTTTCTATCTTTTTGTCTATCTTTTCTACAATCTCTTTGATTTCAACTGTGTTGTCTTCCATATCACTAATTCTTTCCTCTGCCTGTTCAATTCTGCTGCCATGTGAGTCCAGCGTCTTTTTCATTTCTTGACTTGTGTCTTTGTTCGCCATCATATCCATTACCTTTTTAGGTGTGTTAGCTATTTCTTCAGTATGTTCTCCCAGTGTCTTCTTTATATCCTTAATCTCTTCCTTCAGTTCTTTTAGTTGGTCCATGATAATTGTTTGGATAGCTTTGATTAGTTGTTCGATGTACTGCATTGTTTCCTGGTTTTTATTTTGTGCACTGGACTGGTCCATGTTTTCCAGTTTTTCAGAGTCATTTGTATTTTTCTGTTGCCCTCTGGTCATCATATTATCTTGATGGGTTTGTTCAGTTGATTAGCTTTCCTCTATGCTCTAGAAATTTATTTAGCTGTTGGTTCTGCGTGTGAGTTAAGTTTTCTCTTTGGCAGTTTTTCTTCTTATTTTATTTCCTTACTTCTTTCTATGTTCCCTTGAAGGCAAATGGTTAGGACCAGAGGAATCAAAAGATGTAAGGAAGGCAGAAGGATAATAGAAATATTGATAAAAGTTAGAAGAGGGGCAAAATGAGACTTAATGAAGTGAATATTTAACTTGTGTAGGCAGTGTAGAGTACTAGGAAAAAATATGGAGTTCCTATAATGGACTGGGAAAACAAATGGTGGAATATATATATATAGTGATTTAGACGGCTAGAATTATGAGGTGGGAGAGAAATAGTAGAGAAAGGTCTGAAAGGAAAAATTTAATACTAATAAAAAAAAAAGAAAAATGAAGAAGAAAACAAAATAGATGGGATAGAAATTGACACCCTTAAGTTGTGGGCCTATGAAAAAATGTTGTCTCTAAGAGCCACAACAGAAAACAGAAGGCAGAAACATGCAGGAAGAATAAGCGATAGTTTGTAATACAGAATCAATATATACAGCGAGTGGGAAATTACTGAATAAGAAGCCCAGCAAAGAAGCAACCAGCTGGCAGAACCTATTTAAAAATAAAATAGAAGGAAAAAGGAAGGGGGAGGAAAATTGGAATAATAGCAATAGACCAGAAAGTAACAGAGAGAAACCGAAGATCCACACAGGCAAGCAGTCAAACAGAGCTAAGGGGGTTCAATGATTCCCCTAGGGTCCACGTGTATCCTTCCTGCCTACTTGTGTTTATCAATGAATTTCCTCACAGGGTTCTATATGCAGGTCCTGAAGCAGCTTTTAGCTATTAAACTAAATTAAAAAGAATTTATTTTTCATTTGTTGAGGTGACCTCACTATTTTTTTTTTTTTTTTTTTTTAGCCAAATGCAGGACCCAAAATAATTCCTCTTCTAGACCAACCCCCTTACGGAAGGGACCCTAGCTGGGCCCGTGGAAATTAATCAAGCACGTCCCACTTTCCGGACTCCCCAGGTTAGCTGAAACTTTGATGTTAGTCAGTGAGGAGTGCTAAAGATGGCGGATTCCGCCCCTTTTGGCGCCGAGCTCCAGCGTCACCGGGCTGCTCAGTAAATCAGTTTGAGTGGAGATTCACGTCTGCTGTCAGCCTGGTGCTGCTTCAGTTCAGCTTATCTGCTCCCCAAAGCTTTGGGGCAGTGCAGGCAGCCAGATCGATGTCTAAAAATATAAAATACCCTTCCCTGTCTTCCAACCGAACCCTCCCTTCTTTGGGAAGTGTCCCTTCCTCCTGGCTCTGCAGCAGCCCGTGTCTTATCCCTGGGTGGCTAGGGAAATCAGCTGCCTTCCCCGACCAAAATCCCCCCTCCGGTTCACCAGATGCTGACTAGCTCGTTTGCTCTGTTCACACAAGTTCCAAGGGGCACCAGGCAGCCAGCTCCCCAGAAAATAAAACTTTTTCGCCCCGCCCGCGTCTCCAAATGGCCGTTTTATTTTTTTTTCCCTAACCGCGGTGCTCAGCCACCTGTGCCAACCTCCACCGGCAGCCTCAAAACTCACGAATCTCCACCGTTTGGTCCACGCCGCCGATCCACGCAGATAGATGTCCCAAGCTTCTCACTCCACGCTTGCACAGCACAGACTCCCGGGCAGGACCCCGTCCCCAATCCGCCTTGCTCTGGGAGCTTGCAGTGTGCTCCCTCCTACACCAATGCCATCTTAGATCATTCCGCTAATTATATTTTATTTTAATTTTATTTTTTTCCTCTGAATTTCCTTGTTTATATCCCTTGCATTTAAGCCTATCATTATTATTTTTTTATCCTATTTATTGTATTTGGTTATTATATTGGCTCCAAGACCAAGTAAGTTTACGAACACAGAACAGTTACAATGGGGGCTGCAGAGGATCATTGGTGGGTGGTGTCTTGGATGGGGGATTCTTGGGAGTAAGTTCATTTGAATATACATGAAAGATATATTAAATTGTTCAAATGATCAAGGGATGGGGCATGGTAATGGTGGGTAGACAATCACTCAATAAATGAGAGAATCTTAATTCCCAGCCTGGAAATTTCTGCCATATTCTCCAAGGGGGCAGCATCAGTCCCCTGAGTGCATGGGCAGTGTCTGGCAAAAGAGGATGGCTCACTGATGGGTTATTGTTATTTATGAATAGCCTTATGAATCTTTGCTCTTGTAATTGAAATTTAGCCTAATGTTGTTGGGTGCCTAAGTGTTGCCACCTGAGAGCCTCCTTGTTGCTCATATGTGGCCTCTGTAAGCCAAACTTAGGATATGAATGCATTACCTTCCTCCCCAATGTGGGACATGACTCCTAGAGAAGAAACTCCCTGTCAATGAGGGATTAATACCAAGTGCCAACTGATAACATGATTGGTAAAAGACCTTGAATAAATGGGGAAAATATAAAGATAAATGAGTTAATGTGGTTAAGAGACTCCAAAGAGAGTCAGGAGGTCATCCTAGATGTAATGCTTATGCAAATCTCCGTAAGATCTCATAGAACACCAAAGTGGATATCACCCCACACAGAGGGTTTCCTGAGGGCTCTAAAGACGCCCAGGTCCTACATAAGCAGGGATAGCCACAGAGATTGATGCCTTATTAGTGGGCTCTACTTTGGAATCTGTTCTGCTGAGAGTGAAAGAGTTGGACTCAAATAAGACATCCTTGCACATGGTCCATTAGTCCCTTCTATTCAAACCTATATGTGATCCTGGAGTTCTTAGGTGTACTTCCAGAGACTGGAGTCTCTGGACTATCTATGTGCCAGGTGTACATGGAACCTCGGTGGAGCTACAACTCCTACCCTACAGCTCAATTGACTCATCCACATCACCTGACAAGGAGAAAATGATGGGCATCGGCCATCCCAGGGAATGGAGAAGGTCTACAGCTGCAGGCAGGATAACCCCATCCACTGCATCAATGTGATATAACCCCTCTCTCACGTGGAGGTGGAGTGGACTTCACCATCCCAGTCCCCTCAGGTTTGGGGGAAGAGCTGTGGACTAGAGTTGACTTAATGGTATTCTGTGGTAGACATAATGTGATTCAAGCAATGGAAGAAATTATAAGAGTGAGGTGGAGCCAGTGGCCACTGGACACTTTTGGGGCAGGGAGGCAAAGGGCAGTTGAAATACAGGGGGGCCATTTGGGAATTGGGCATTGTCCTGACTGGCATTCCTGTGACGGATGTAGGCCACTTTACCTCAGCATATACTATGCAGAATTGTGTGGTAGAGACTGTAGTCTACGATGTGAACTGTCATCTATGCTTGTGGCAAGGAACCAGGGTGTGTATATCCATTGGGGGGGGTGCCACACTGATGAAGGATGTTTGAGTGGGATGTTGTTGGATGTGTGGGAGGTGGAGAACATGGGAATCCCTGTAATTTCTGTGTAACATTTAGGTAAACTATGCACCTTTTAAAAAAATATATATATATATATATGTAAAGAAATAACATTTAGGTAAGCTAATGCACATATATGTATACATATTTATATATAATTTTATAAATATTAGTATGTATTGTGAAAATTTTGATTTTTACCCACAATAAAAAAAAGAAAAAAAGAAGGAAAATGGTGCAATAATGGGCAGTATTATTTTTTAAATGCTCACCGAGAATGTAATGATTGAACCAGAGAAAAGAACCAGCATAATTTGAAGTGATTGGAAAGCCCATCTTTACATAAAATAAGAGAAATCTCAGGTTCTGATTCATGAATCAGTGGTAACAAATTGAACACACGTGAGTGTGAGAGAAAGTGTGGGAGGAGCACATCTCAGAGCAAACTGCAAGTGCACTTTTCCTACAGGAATTAGACATCCTGAATTGCACAGTCACAGCCATTTCCTTAAAACATTGGCAACAAGTTGCACAGACTGGAGTTGGAGATTCATTGGAAATTCACATTCATTACATTCAAGGGTTTCTCTCCAGTATGAATATTGTAATGTTTATTGAGATACAGCCTCTGGCTGAAGGCTATTCACCATTCCTTACATATATAGGGTTTCCCTCCACTATGAATTTTCTCATGATCAGTGAGATTTGATTTGCTACTGAAGGCTTTCCTACATTCTGTGCATATACATGGTTTTTCTCCATTTTGTCTTCTCTGGTGTGTAATGAGGCTTCATTTCTGAATGAAAGCTTTCCCACATCCATTACATTCCTTGGCTTTCTCTCCTGTATGTATTCTCAGATGTTTAATGAGGTTTTCCTCTAGGATGAAGGCTTTTCCACATTTACTGCATATATTGGGTTTTTCTCCAAAAGGAATACTCTGATGTTTAAGGAAATATTTCTATTGCATGAAGGCTATTCTGCATTCTTACATTCATTTTGTTTCTCTTCCCTACTAGTTTTTATATGTTCTGTGAGATATGATTTGTACCTAAAGGTTTTCCCATGCCTTACATGTATAGGGTTTCTTTGCAGTAGGAAACCTCTTGTATATGAAATTTGACATTTGAATTAAAGCTTTCCCACATATATATGAGTTCTCTTCAGTAAGAATTTTCTGATGAATAAGGAGGGTTTCTCTCAGGTTGAGAAGTTTCCCACATGTATCTCACTTCTATGATTGTTCCCCTGTATGGTTTTTAAAATGAGGTGTAAAAAATGACTGTAATGAGTAGACTACATTCAGGAAACTCATATGGTTTCTCTCTACTTTGAATTTTCTCATATTTCATGAGGTTTTGTTTCAGTGGAAAGCATTCCCATATTCATTAAAATACTAACTAATGCATGAATATCTCATGCTCAATGAGATCGAATGCCTGGCTGAAAGATTTCCAATATTTCTTACATACACAGAGTTTTACTCCTGCAAATTTCTTTAATGGGAATATATTTTTCCCAAATTCATGAAACCCGAAATGTTTTCTGTGAAAGATTAAATCTCAGGTATCTCATGGGGTTGAATTTCCAAGAAAGTTTCACACTCATTAAACTTAAAGAGAGCACATCCTTGTGGGGCAAACTGGCAAAACTCACTGCCTTCATTCTTTTTTCCTTACATAGATTCCCTCATGCTTAGGTAAGCATGGTGAAAATTCCTTCAAAGTAAAGTTACATTCATAGAAGTGTTATTTTGAGTAAACAATGCTTGCCATCAGAGAACATATTTTCTAAACTTTGTTACATTCTTTGCCCACATTTTTTTTTTTATTATGGGTAAAAATCAAAATTCTCACAATACATACAAACATTTGTAAAATGATATATAAATATATATGCATATATGTGTATTTGCTTACAAAAATGTTATTTATATATATATATATATACATATATTTTAAGAGGTGCTTAGATTACCCAAAATATTACACGGAACCCACTGGGATTCCCATGTTGCCCACCCCCCACACCTCCCACCACATCCCACACAAACATCTCCCACAGCGTGGCCCACCACACTTTGCCTACATTTTAAGAATGTACTCTTGTGGAAGTGGATATAGCTTCACTCACAAGCCTTTTGTTATGTGCTTCTTTCTGCTTCTCTAATGTCCTATGCTTCTTCATAGTTTGTGTGGTGCAGCAAAAGCAGTGCTCAGAGGGAAATTTATAACATTGAATGCATTCATTCAAAAACAGGAAAGATCGAATATCAACCACCTAAGCATCCAATTTTGGAAGTGCAACAATATCTCCGGTTTTTTAATTCTATCATTCATGTCTCTTCTTTCCTCAAATGAGCATCACATCCAGTTTGGTGACTTCATAACTTGGAAATGGGGCAGTGATACAGTACTTGATTTATGATGGGAACAAAACAATACCCCATAAATCAACCGTGATTTCTTCATTCTTCTGAAGGATAAGATAGGTACAGCTTCCAAAGATGCATGAGTAATATCGCCCCAGAACAAAGGCCAAATTTGCAACCCAGGAAATCCTGAAGACTTTGTTTGTACTGACTACTTTTGCTCAATTTTTTTCTATTTATTTGGGTGAGATGCACTATTTAATATTCTTTAAATTTTACCGGGGAAATTATAACACTTTTGTTTCCCTTGCCAAATCTGCACTTATTATTTGTTATTGACTTGCCAAATAATATATTGTTAAACATTTTATATACTGTATTATTCAGCCAAAGGGATGCTGATGCAAAATATCATAAATCTATTGGTCTTCGTAAAGGGTATTTATTTGGGGTAGAAGCTTACAGTTACCAGGCTAGAAAGCATAAGATTCTTCCTTCACCAAAGTCTGTAAGTCCAACTTGGAGCAAGACAGCTGCCAATATTGGCCAGGGTCAGGCTTCTTTTGTTCCCCTCTTCTCATGGCTGAGTTTTTCTATGGGCTCATCTCCTCTGTTTCCTCCACAAGTTCAGCTGTAGACTATGAAGCTCTCTAAGCTTTTCCTCTCTCCAAAAGGCCAGCTGTGAACTGTCAGGTGAATCACTTGTCTTTTTACCCCAGGGCCTTCTGTTGTTGCCCAGCAGAATTCCAGCCTCAAAAACTACTCCAACTCTGTCCTTTGCCATGTCTTTTTATGTCTGAGAACCCACCCACCAAGGAACAGGGCTCAAAGTCCTACCAACTCTGGCCCATTCAACTCCCTTTTCATAGCTTAATCATGCCCAGATTAACAGACCAGTTTACAGGAATATTCCAATATATATTTTTGGAATTCATAATGATATCAAACTGCTACATTTACATTTCCCCATCTTATGCTATATATTATTTTATGATGCATTTGAACACTTTATGATATCCTAGGCCACGGATATCATTATTACTTTATCCATTCAATGGTCATTCATATATATTAATTTAATTAACAGATATTGTTCTTCAGTCCATCCTGAATCTTGAACCTTCTGGGATTATTTTATTTTTGCCTGAAGAATATTCTTTTACATTTCTTTTAAAGTGAGTTGCTGCCTACAAACTTTATTAGATTTGCTCATCTGTAAAAGTATTTATTTTAATTCTTCCTGAAGGATTGAAATGAATTATATCTCAGGCCTCTACAATTCCACTACATTTGAAAGCTCCCTAAGGGTTGAATTTCTCCATTCTGTTGTAAATATAATCAGATTTTTGGAGAAGAAAAGAGGGGCTTTCAGTTTTATAGCCTGCTTCCTGCCCCCTCCACCCCCAGGCCAAATCTGTGTGCTCTGGCTCTGGGGATGGGAATAATGGAACACCTTTCTGAGTTACACACTTGATTTTGGAGTTAAGATTTGGGGGTGAAAGCACAGAATATTGAGTTTTTCTTTGGACCATTCTCGGGAGCAGTTGAAAAGGAAAGAAGACCACACCCCATTCTCTCCAGCAGGAACCCCAAGCTTTTAAAATATGTGTGGTCATTACACATCCAGACACTCACCCAGGCCTAATGGGGGAATGGTGGGCCTAATGGGGGAATGGCGCCACTCGTTCTGGGAAAAGGTCAATCACCCCCCCTCCTGAGATGCTAACGACAAATATCTGCTTCTGTAACTCTGATTGCTTGCTTTGCTCAGGACCCTATATAGAAATGTGTATGTTTAAAACTACCAATCCTGTCTCTTGGCATGTATTGGAAAGTTTGGCGCCCATGGGAAGAAAACTTATAAAGGCTGCAGGCTCCAGATTTTAAGTGTGACTCTTGTTAATAGCACTCTCTGGCTGTTAATAAAGTTTCCATTAAATTTTTCTCCTGGGAATTGTTATTTATATGCAGTGTTCCACTTCATTCTGGAGGCCCCAGCGAGATAGACCAGAGCCGGCCATGCTGAAGCCTTCAGGGGGAAAGCCTCTGAGGAACATTCCTCAGCCCCAGTAGGTCCTCAGTCTGGTCAGAACCTGCACAGGAGATTAATAATTCAACCTAAGGAACTGCCAATTCTGTTCTTTTTTTGGTAAGTCTGGATACTGGGGAGGCTGTTGTGCTGCCAGATGCACCTCTACTCCCACGGTCTGGCTACTGGGTAAGACGTCACCTGGGGTCTCAGAATATTCTCAATGTTCATGTGTCTGTGTGTGTAGCTGGCTGTCTCTCCATAACGTTTCTTCTCAGTTTCTGTTCTGTGCTCCATTTGATTGTTACTATGGGTCAATCCTCCTCTTGTCCTACCACACCCCTTGCCTGTTTTCTAAAGAACTTTCAGGAATTCAAGAAGGCAGCAGCAGGATATGGAGCCAAGTTCAACCCGGGGACCCTCCAAACCCTCTGAAATTTGGAGTGGCCCACCTTTGGTGTGGGCTGGCCATCTGAAGGAATGATGGACTTCCCAACAGTCTACAACATCCAGAGGGTCATCTATGGCAAACCTGGTCACCTGGACCAAATTCCTTACATTGATGTGTGGATAGATCTTCTTACAGACACTCCCAAGAAACTAAAAGTTTGTCTTGTAGGACAAAGGTGCACAGCCCAGCGAGAGCCCCAACATCTGTTGCAAGCTCCCGTTAACAACGCCAGTCCTTCGGTCTTACAAGATGCTCCTGATGAACCACCTCCCAATCTAACTCTCATCCCCCTCCATCTGCCCCCTCCCCGTCCACTCCTCCAACTCCTCTCCCTCTAAACCTGTCATCAACAGACAGCCTATACCCTCCACTCCTCACACCTGCTGAAACCTCTCTACCCAGCCACCCCCGTATGTGAAGGGGCACCCAGTATCAAGCTTGTGCAGATCCCTGTAACTTCCCTGACTCAGTCCCCTTACTGCCCCTCCACCAAGCATGTCCAGGCCTGAGTGATGAAGGTATCCCATTCATGGTATATATCCCCTTTTCATCTACAGGCCTGTATAACTAGAAAAATTAAAATCCTCCATTCTCAGAAAAAAACACATGGCTTAATTTCTTTCCTAGAAACTATCTTTTTCACCCTTAATCCCTCCTGGGACAACTGCCAGCAACTGTTACTGGTCCTATTCACTTCTGAGGAGAGAGAACATATCCGGAGGGAGGCTGTAAATACCATCATGGGTCAAGACAGTCAACCCACTACTGAACCTACCCAAATAGAACCTGTGTTCCCCTCTACCAGAACAGACTGGAATTACAATCAGGATCAAGGTAAGGAGGATCCTGAATGGTTTCACCAGACTCTCTGACGTGGTCTTCAAGCTGCTTCCAGAAAGCCAATGAATCTTTCTAAGGTGAGTGAAACCACCCAAGGCCGTAATGAGTCACCCATTCCCTTTTTAGAGCATCTAATGGATGCTTAAAGAAATTACATCCCTATAAACTCTGAGGCACCTGAAAATTGTAGGGCTATAAATATAGCATTTGTATCACAGTCTGATCCTGACATATGAAAGAAATTGTTAAGGCTAGTGGAGTTTGTATGGAAGCTATTAACTGAACTGATGGAGGTGGCACAGAAAGTGTATAACAATAGGGAGGATGGCAATACTCTAAAAACCAAGAAGTTGGCAAAGGTCTTGCTGAGAACAATGGCGACAGAGTGTGCTAGGGCCTCTCCCTCCCGTGTTTTCTCTGGGAACCAGAGAAAGCCAAGGCAAGGAAGACCAGGACTGTAAAAGTACCAGTGCACTTACTGCAAAGAAAAGGGCACTGGAAAAATGAATGCCCCTGACACCAGGCAGACCCCAGCCCTGCCCAGCAGTTGCTAGGCCAATTGGGCCA
Organism: Tolypeutes matacus; assembly: GCA_026826555.1. Classification (NCBI taxonomy): domain Eukaryota; kingdom Metazoa; phylum Chordata; class Mammalia; order Cingulata; family Chlamyphoridae; genus Tolypeutes; species Tolypeutes matacus. The sequence goes on from JAKSZT010054075.1 coordinate 1,903,120, forward strand.
GGGCTCACCAGGCCCCCGGAGCCCATGGTTGAACTAACAGTCAGGGGCAGCCCTGTTAACTTCCTAATCAATATAGGGGTTACAAACTCTGCCCTAAAATTGGACCCTGGTCCCTTTAATGTTGAACATACTCGAGATAAAGGGGCCACCGGGAAGACACACTGTTATCTCTGGACCACCACCTGGACCATTAATCCTGGATCTGGGACTGTCACCCACTCTTTCCTCCTTATGCCCGACTGTCCCTACCCCTGCTGGGATGAGACTTGCTACAAAAATTGAAAGCCACCATCTCCTTCCGGGATGGTGTGTCAAAACTAATGTTCGGCACTCAGCCCCAGACCCTCTTCACAAGCTGCCCTATCTTGGAAGAATATCTCTTAACAGGCCTTGAGACACCACCAGTGGCTAATTGGTTGGTACAAGATTTCCAGCACCTGGTTCTGGGAGTGTGGGCTGAGACAAACCCCCTAGGCTGTCTCAGCATCAGGCCCCCATGGTGGTGAAAGTACTCAGCACATCAATCCTCATCCGGGTTCAGCAATATGCAATCAGCCACAAAGCCAGGACTGGAATTGAAAAACACATCAACCATCTACTCAATGCAGGTATTCTTGTTCCTTGCCAGTCCCCATGGAACACCCTCTTACTTCCTGTGCAAAAGCTGGGGAGCACAGATTATTGGCCAGTACAGGATCTTAGAGAAGTAAATAAGAGGGTTGAAACAATACACACTGCCATCCTTAACCCACACACGCTTCTGAGCCAGGTCCCTCCAAAACATACTACCTACACTGTCTTACATTTAAAAGATGCATTCTTTACTATACCTTTGGCACTGGTTAGCCAGCCCATATTTTCCTTTGAATACCCTCAGCCCGGGGGATGTGGGCAGCTGACGTGGTCCAGGGTTCCCTAAGGATTCAAAAACTCCCACATCTTGTTTGGAGAGGCTCTGGGGTGAGATTTGTTCCCCTTCAGAGAGCAGCATCCAGGAGTTACCCTACTTCAGTATGTAGATGATCTCCTTCTAGCTGCACTGGACTCAGACACTTGTAAAGCCAAAACTCTCAGCCTACTCAAAGCCTTAGCAGAAATGGGATATCGTGTACCCACCAAAAAGGCTCAGCTCTGCTCCAACTCAATAACGTATCTTGGATACATCTTAGAAAAAGGGGAGAGGTGACTCTCACATAACAGGATACAAGCTGTATTGGGCATCCCTGAGCCAACCTTGAAACGTACATGAATTTCTTGGCATGGTGGGATGTTGCTGACTGTGGATCCCCGGATTTGCAGAAATTGCTAAGCCTCTTTATGCCACAATGGCGGGCAAGGGAAGTGACTTGTTGTGGACCAACAAGTAGCAGGAAGTTTTTACCTGCCTGAAGACAGCTCTGGTGAGTGCCCACACCCTCAGGTTACCTGACTTGTACAAACCCTTTCATCTATTTGTTGATGAAAGTCAGGTGGTTGGCAAAGGAGTCTTAACATTGTCATTGGGCCTTGGCAACAACCAGCAGTGTACCTCTCAAAAAAACTGGACTATGTAGCTACCGGATGGCCCAATTACCTAAGAGCTGTCATGGCCACTGCCCTTTTAGTTAAGGAAGCCTCTAAGTTAATCTTTGGCCAAAATCTGGTGGTAACGGCCCGACATTTGGTAGAATCCCTCCTCCACAGTCCCCCAGACTGCTGGATATCTAATGCCAGAATCACGCAATATCAAGTGTTAATGTTGAACCCACCCTGTGTGGTATTCTAAAAAACAGAGGCATTAAATCCAGCCACCCTGCTCCCTGACTCTAGTGCACCCCAGTGGCCCATGACTGCTTATCCTTACTGGAAACCATGACAGGGCTATGCCCAGACCTCACCGATGTGCTTTTGCTGGAGGCTTCCAATAATTTCTCCATAGATGGCAGCAGTTTTGTTAAGGATGGAATCTGTTACACAGGAGCAACTGTAGTAGAGCCACCCAAACTATCTGGGCTCAATCTTTAAGCCATGGTACCTCTGTCCAATGGGTTGATCTGATAGTCCTTACTCAGGCTTTAAGATGGGCAAAATACCAAACAGTCAATATTTACATGGACAGTCGCTATGCCTTTGCTACGGCCCATGTACACAGTGCACTGTACCAAGAGCGAGGATTCCTAACATCTGGAGGAAAAGACATTAAAAATGGAGCTGAAGTTCTAGCATTATTAGAAGCCATTTGGTTCCCTGACTGAGTGCCATTGTTCACTGCAAGGGACACCAGAAGGGAAACTCCCACAGGCTGAAGGGAACGGACTAGTAGAGAAAATCTCACAGGCCGCCACCTTCCTACCTCTCACACTTGTCTAAATGCTCCCAACAGTCCCTAGGTGGGAACTCCTGGTACTACACTACTCCTCAGAAGACGTCAAGCAGGGGGAAGGTCTAGGAGCTAACATTTTCCCCAGAAGATGGTTTAGTCCTTCCCGATGCCAGGACATATCTACCTGAAGCAGTGGGAAGGCAATTAGTCAAAAGGCTACACAACACCACATATAGGGGTGACACTAAATTAATAGAACTGATAAAAAGAGACTATTATTTCCCAGGTTTGTCTAAAATCACCAAAAGCATCACATCAAGATGCGAAGTCTGTGACAGAGTAAATCAAAGAGGAGGTGCCCAAGCTCCAGTGGGAACTAGGCTTCAAGGGATTGGACCAGGGAAGCACTGGGAGAAAGACTTTACTGAAATAAACTTGGGAAAATATGGGTATAGGTATCTCCTGATGCTGGAAGATATGTTTTTGGGATGGGTATAATACTACCCAACTAAAAACAAATCAGCCACAGTAGTAGTTAAGAAGCTGATAGCAGAAATCATTCCAAGAATTGGGCTTCCTCTTAGAATAGGGACAGATAAGGGTCCAGCCTTCATAGCACAGGTGATGTAACAATTGGCTAAAGCCCTAGGTATAAATTGGAAACTGCACTGTGCATTTCAGGCCCAAAGTTCAGGACAGTTTGAAAGGATGAACCGCAATTTGAAAGAAACCGTAGCCAAATTCGCTCTGGAGTCTGGCCAAAATTGGGTGCGTCTCTTACTTTTGGCCTTCCTTAAGGCCAGATGTGCCTCCTATGTGCTGGGCATTATGCCCTTTGAAATATGATTTGTACCTAAATGCTTTTTCACATGCCTTTCATGTATAGGGTTTCTTTGCAGTAGGAAATCTCCTGTATGTGAGATTTGATATTTAAATTAATGCTCTCCCACATATATATGACTTCTCATCAGTAAGAATTTTCTGATAAATAAATAGGTTTTCTGTCAGGTTGAAAATTTTCCCACATGTATTACATTTTTATGCTTGTTCACTTTTATAGCATTTTTTTTTAATTTTATATATTTACTTATTTTTTTTTAATTTTTTTTTATTATGGGTAAAAATCAAAATTCTCACAATACATACAAAACATTTGCAAAATGATATATAAATATATATGCATATATGTGTATTTGCTTACAAAAATATTATTTATATATATATACATACATACATACATATATTTTAAGAGATGCTTAGATTACCCAAAATATTACACGGAACCCACTGGGATTCCCATGTTGCCCACCTCCCACACCTCCCACAACATCCCAAACAAACATCTCCCACAGTGTGGCCCACCACCCTCAATGAACTTACACAGCCTGGAGCCTTGCCACCAAACATAGACCACAGTTCATACTGTAGACCACACTCTCTCCCATTCAGTTCTTAGTGGTGTGTGCTGATTTAAATTGGCCTACATCCGTTGCCACAACAGTACTCAGGACAAACTCCAACTCCCAAACAAGCCCCTGTATTTCAACTGCTCATCCCCTCACTACCCCAAAAGTGTCAAGTGGCCACTGGCTCCACCTCATTGTTATAATTTCTTGCGTTGCTAGAATCACAATATGTGAACAAGAGAATACCATCAAGTCCACTCTAGTCCATAGTTCTTCCCCCAATCCAGAGGCAACTGGGATGGTGATGTCCACTCCAACTCCAAGTGAGAGAGGGCTTATATCCCATGGATATGGTGGGTGGGATGATCCTGCCTGCAGATGCAGGCACTCTCCATTCCCTGGGATGGCCATTTCCCATCGTTGTCTCCTCACCAGGTGACTTGGATGAGTCCATTGAGCTGTAGGGTAGGAGTTGCAGCTTCACCTAGATTTCATGCACACCTGCCACATAGGTAGGCGGGAGGCTCCAGTCTCTGGAAAAATAATGACATTTTTACTTCTTCTTTTCCAATCTGGATGCCTTTTATGTCCTTTTCTTGTCTCAGTGCTCGTGCAAGTACTTCTAAGACAATGTTAAATAGGAGTGGTGATAGTGGGCATCCTGTCTTGTTCCCGATCTCAGAGGGAAGGCTTTTAGAATTTCACCATTGAAAATGATGTTAGCTTTGGGTTTTCATATATACCGTTTATCATTTTCAGAATGTTTCCATCTATTCCTATCTTTTGTAGTGTTTTTATGAGGAAAGAGTGCTGTATTTTGTCGAATGATATTTCGGGATTTATAGAGATGATCATGTGATTTTTTTCTTTCAGTTAGTTTATGTGGTGTATTACTTTGATTGATTTTCTTATATTGAACCATCCTTGCATACCTGGGATGAAACCCACTTGGTCATGGTGTATAATCCTTTTGATAAGTTGTTGAATGCGATTAGCAAGTATTTTGTTAAGGATTTTAGCATCTAGGTTCATTAGAGAAATTGGTCTGTAATTTTCCTTTCTTGTGGTATCTTTATTTGGTTTTGGTATTAGGGTAATGTTGGCATCATAGAATGAGTTAGGTAGTATTCCTTCTACTTCTATTTTTTGGAATAACTTAAGTAGAATTGGTGTTAGCTCTTTCCGGAATGTTTGGTAGAATTCAGCTATGAAGCCATCTGGTACTGGACTCTTCTTAGTTGGGAGGTTCTTAATGACTGAGTCTATCTCTTTACTTGTAATTGGGCTGTTGACTTCATCTATTTCTTCTTTCATCAATGTCAGCTGATGGGGGTTTCTAGAAACTTGTCCATTTCCTCTAAATTGTCATTCTACTTGGCATATAATTTTTCAAAGTATCCTCTTATGATACTCTTTATTTCTGTGGGGTCAGTAGTGATATCACCTTGCTCATTCCTTATTTTATGTATTTGCATCTTTTCTCTCTTTTTCTTTGTTAGTCTGGCTAAGGGTTTGTCAATTTTGTTGGTATTCTCGAAGAACCAGCTTTTGGTTTTGTTTATTGTTTACAGTGCTTTCTTATTTTCTATGTCATTTAGTTCGGCTCTAATCTTGGTTATTTCCTGTTTACTACTTCCTTTAGGTTTAGTTTGTTGTTGTTTTTCCAATTCCTCCAAGTGTGCAGTTAGGTCTTCAATTTTAGCTCTTTCTTCTTTTTTAATATATGAATTTATGGCTATGAACTTCCCTCTCAGGACTGCTTTCGCTGCATCCCATAGGTTTTGATATGTTGTGTTGTTGTTTTCATTAGTTTCAAGGTAGTTACTGATTTCTTTTGAAATTTCCTCTTTGACCCACTGTTTGTCTAAGTGTGTGTTGTTTAACTTCCATATCCTTGTGCCTAACCTGTTTCTCTGGTCCTTATTGATTTCCAACTTCATTCCGTTGTGGTCGGAGAAATTACTTTGTATAATCTCAATCTTTCTGAATTCATTGAGTGTTGTTTTGTGGCATAGCATGTGGTCTATTTTGGAGTATATTCCATGTGCACTGGAGAAGAATGTAAATCCCGCTGTATTTGGGTGTAGTGTTCTGTATATGTCTATTAAGTCCAAATTTTCTAATGTATTGTTGAGTGCCTTCGTTTCTTTATTGATTCTCTGCCTAGATGTTCTGTCTAATGATGATAGTGGTGTGTTGAAGTCCCCTGCTATAATTGTAGAGGAATTTATTTCTCCTCTTAGTTTTTCCAGAGTTTGCCGCACGTATTTTGAGGCACCTCTTTTAGGTGCGTAAATGTTGATGATTGTTCTCTCTTCTTGAGAGATTACTCCTTTTACTAATATGTAGTGTCCATTTTGTTTCTTACAATAGTTTTGCCTTTAAAGTCTATTTTGTCTGATATTAGAATAGCTACTCCTGCCCTTTTTAGGCTATTGTTAGCTTGTACAATGGTTTTCCAGTCATTCACTTTCAGCCTCCTTGAATCCCTGGGGCGAAGGTGGGTTTCTTGTAGACAGCATATAGATGGATCATATTTTCTTATCCATTCTGCCAATCGGTGTCTTTTGATTGGTGAATTTAATCCAATAACATTCAGTGTTATTACTTGAAACGAATTTCTTACTTCAGTCATTTTTTCTTTGGGTTAATGTATGTCATATGTTGTTTTGTTTCTCTTTTTGAATTTTCAGTTGTTTTTAAACTCTCCTCCAATTCTCTCTCCTCTGTTTTTTCCTTTCAACTTGTAGAGATTCCTTTAATATTTCTTGAAGTGCTGGGTTCTTCTTGACATACTCTCTTAATTGCTGTTTATCTGTGAATATTTTGAACTCTCCATCATTTTTGAATGCCAATTTTGCTGGATAGAGAATTCGTGGCTGGAAGTTTTTTTCTTTTAGTGCTTTGACTATGTCATACCACTGTCTTCTTGCCTCCATGGTTTCAGCTGGGAAAGCAACACTTAATCTTATTGTGCTTCCCTTGTATGTGATGGTTCTCTTTTCTCCTGCTGCCTTGAGTATTTTCTCTTTGTCTTGAGCATTGGACAGTTTGACAAGTATATGTCTTGGAGTTGGCCTGTTGGGATTTATACTATTTGGGGTGCGCTGTGCTTCCTGGATCTGCACATCCATCTCTCTCAATAGAGTTGGGAAGTTTTCAGCCATAACTTCCTTCAACACTCCTTCTGTTCTCTTTCCCTTCTCTTCTCCTTCTGGGATGCCCATAATGCATATGTTTGTGCGTCTTGCATTATCGGTTAATTCCCTGAGACCATACTGAATTTTTTCTATCTTTTTGTCTATCTTTTCTACAATCTCTTTGATTTCAACTGTGTTGTCTTCCATATCACTAATTCTTTCCTCTGCCTGTTCAACTCTGCTGCCATGTGAGTCCAGCGTCTTTTTCATTTCTTGACTTGTGTCTTTGTTCACCATAATATCCATTACCTCTTTAGGTGTGTTAACTATTTCTTCAGTATATTCTCCCAGTGTCTTCTTTATATCCTTAATCTCTTCCTTCAGTTCTTTAATTTAGTCCATGGTATTTGTTTAGATAGCTTTGATTAGTTGTTCGATGTACTGCATTGCTTACTGGTTTTTATTTTGTGCACTGGACTGGTCCATGTTTTACAGTTTCTCAGAGCCATTTGTATTTTTCTGTTGCCCTCTGGTCATCATATTATCTTGATGGGTTTGTTCAGTTTATTAGCTTTTCTCTATGCTCTAGAATTTTATTTAGCTGTTGGTTCTGCGTGTGAGTTAAGTTTTCTCTTTGGCAGTTTTTCTTCTTATTTTATTTCCTTGCTTCTTTCTATGTTCCCTTGACGGCAAAAGGTTAGGGCCAGATGAATCAAAAGATGTAAGGAAGGCAGAAGGATAATAGAAATATTGATAAAAGTTAGAAGAGGGGCAAAATGAGACTTAATGAGATGAATATTTAACTTGTGTAGGCAGTGTAGAGTACTAGGAAAAAATATGGAGTTCCTACAGTGGACTGGGAAAACAAATGGAGGAATATATATATATATATATATATATATAATAGTGATTTAGAAGGCTAGAATTATGAGGAGGGAGAGAAATAGTAGAGAAAGGTCTGAAAGGAAAAATTAATACTAATAAAAAAAATAATAAGAAGAAAACAATATACATGGGATAGAAATTGACAACCTTAAGTTGTGGGCCTATGAAAAAATGTTGTCTCTAAGAGCCACAACAGAAAACAGAAGTCAGAAACATGTAGGAAGGATAAGCAATAGTTTGTAATACAGAATCAATATATACAGTGAGTGGGAAATTACTGAATAAGAAGCCCATCAAAGAAGCGACCAGCTGGTAGCACCTATTTAAAAAAAAATAGAAGGAAAAAGGAAGGGAGGAGGAAAATGGGAATAATAACAATAGACCAGAAAGTAACAGAGAGAAACCAAAGATCCACACAGGCAAGCAGTCAAACAGAGCTAAGGGTGGTCAATGATTCCCCTAGGGTCCACGTGGATCCTTCCTGCCTACTTGTGTTTATCAATGAATTTCCCCACAGGGTTCTATATGCAGGTCCTGAAGCAGCTTTTAGCTATTAACCTAAATTAAAAAGAATTTATTTTTCATTTGTTGAGGTGACCTCACTTTTTTTTTTAGCCAAGTGCAGGACCCAAAATAATTCCTCTTCTAGACCAACCCCCTTACGGAAGGGACCCTAGCTGGGCCCGTGGAAATTAATCAAGCACGTCCCACTTTCCGGACTCCCCAGGTTAGCTGAAACTTTGATGTTAGTCAGTGAGGAGTGCTAAAGATGGTGGATTCCGCCCCTTCCGACGCCGAGCTCCAGTGTCACCGGGCTGCTCAGTAAATCAGTTTGAGTGTAGATTCACGTCTGCTCTCAGCCTGGTGCTGCTTCAGTTCAGATTATCTGATCCCCAAAGCCACGGGGCGGTTCAGGCAGCCACATCAATGTCTAAAAATGTAAAATACCCTACCCTGTCTTCCAACCGAACCCTCACTTTTTCGGGAAGTGTCCCTTCCTGCTGGCTCTGCAGTGGCCCTGGTCTTATCCCTGGGTGGCTAGGGAAATCAGCTCCTTTCTCCAACCAAAATCCCCCCTCCAGTTCACCGGGTGCTGACTAGCTCGTTTGCTCTGTTCACACAAGTTCCAAGGGGCGCCAGGCAGCCAGCTCCCCAGAAAATAAAACTTTTTCGCCCTGCCCGCATCTCCAAATGTCCGTTTTATTTTTTTTCCCTAACCGCGGGGCCCAGCCGCCTGTGCCATCCTCCACCGGCAATCTATAAACTCACGAATCTCCACCGTTCGGTCCATGCCGCTGATCTGCGCAGATAGATGTCTCAAGCTTCTCACTCCACGCTTGCACAGCACAGACCCCGGGCAGGACCCTGTCCACAATCTGCCTCGCTCTGGGAGCTTGCAGTGTGCGCCCTCCTACACCAACGCCTTCTTGACGCTCTCCCTTGTATAGCTTTTAAAATGAGTAGTAACATTGTCTGGGAATACAGAAAGAGGCAGTGATCTGAAGTACAAAGCTGAGAAAGTAGTGAATAATGCCTTACTTTTTTTTTCAATTAAACTGTCATGTTTTGAATAGAAACAAGTACAAAACAGAGGAATGTTTAAACCTGAATTGGATAGCATCCTTGACCTTGATGAATTACCACTGTGCTCTCCCAAATAAACACAAACAAAATAAAACTATCATTACATGTGTAAATAAATTCATGCATCTATAAATACATTGTTCTATATTTTCCATAATGTGATAAATATTTGCTTGTATATATATATATATTTTTTAACATTTGCAAAATGACTTTTCAGTTTTGCAGTATAAAATGCAGCCTCATCCTAAATAAACTTGCCTGCATTCCACAAGGAGTGAGGTCCCTTGGTCAAAACCTTTCTTTGGATCATTCCAAGCACTGTCTACCTCCATGTTACATTACATCTGATGACACCCAATGTGGAACACGACTAGCCTTTACTCTGTATAACTGCTGTGGTGCATTCTGTTGGTGAGTCAAATAATATTGATCATCAGGGTAATGGGTAATCAGTTTACTCAGTTAGAGGAATATTTCAAAGTTTTGAAAACCCTGTTAAAGAACACAGGGATATCTGTGATGACCCTAGAGTTACTAGAAATCTTTTCTTTTGTACAGAAACATTGTTATGTATTGTCTTTGTATAGTCTTATTTCTGTTGCTCTTGAACCATTACAGTCATATGAAAATGAAGATATTAAAATGGATACTGCTATTGCTAACACTGTAGCAGAAAAAGCTAATGATAATTTTAATGAAAATATATCAGAAAAAAATTAATGAACAGGCAAAAGCTGATAAACTCATGCCTCATGAAAAGAAAAAAAAGATAAATGGAGGTTATGGAACTTTTCCAGCAGTTGTTAAGCCATCCACTCCAAAAGATGATTTATTGTTTATAAACCAGTGTCTGTGCCTCCCAAGGTATCTACTATTCCATTCTTTACAATATTGGATAACCCTACAAAAGTTTCTGTTTTTGTGCCAGCACCATCCTCTTCAATTATGAAAAGTACAGCACAGGTAAGTAGAGAAGAAAATTCAGAGGCTATGGGATTTTATTTACTCTTCCAGTTAGAGCAACTCAATTCTGGTAGATGCTAACAATCCCCCAGGGGGTGTACAATATGAGCATGCTCCAGTTCCTTTTAAAACTATCAAAAAATTTAAAAAAGCATGCACTCAATATGGTGCAGATTTTCCTTATACTCAGAATTGATGCAAGAAATGGCACAAGCAAACAGATTTATATGCTGGGATTGGGATTTGTTAGCTCAAGCTGTTCTGAATTCAGCAGAATTTTTACAATTCAAAATTTGATGGGTTGATGAAACTAATACTGTAGCATGATGAAATCAACAGCAAAATCCACCAGTACCTATTACTGCTGAACAAATATTAGGAGCAGTTCAGTGGACTGAAATTCCTCACCAATCTCAATATGATAATATTGCCATTTTACAAGTGTGAGTGTGCTGCCTAGATGCCTGTTGACGAATCTCCATCCTTGGACAGGCTGTACATTCATTTTTTAAAATTGTGCAAGGAAATACCGAACCCTATGCGGAATTTGTAGCAAGGCGGGAAGATGTAGTCAACAAGACATTAACTCAATCTGATCTTAAAGAAATGCTTATTCTAATGTTCACTTTTAATGTTGCTAACAGTGAGTATAAAAAGTCTTTAAGTCCAATAAAAGTAAATGGAAGTACTTTACAGGATTATATAAAAACATGCCAAAAATTGGGCCTAATACCTATAACATGAACCATCTTGCAGCTACTCTAAAGGGGCATAGTCCTGTTGCTAATAATTTAAATTGCTTTAAATGTAAGAAGCCTGGTCATATGAAAAAAAATTGTCAAGCCAAAACTAGAGTAAGAGCTCCATTTAGCAGCAATAATAAATCAATAATGATCATATGTGTCCGAAATGCTAAAAGGATTACACTGGGTCAAGGAATGCTTTTCTAAATATCATTAAAATGGTAGTGTCATTTATTAGCCAGGAAAATTTGAAGCAGGCCTTGCTCAAGGCCTTCAGAAAAACAATATGAATACGTTTACCTGCCTTGTTCAAATCTGCCCAGTCAGCAACAAAGCGGTTCACTATAGCCTGTAACAGAACTTAAGGCATTTTCCCAAAGCAGTACAGCTGTCTATCTTCCTCAGTTGAATCCAAGTTTATTATTACTTAACCCTAACCCTAACCCTAACCCTAACCCTAACCCTAACCCTACCCTGACCCAGCCATAACGCTAACACAAATCCTAAGCCTAACACTATCCCTAAAACTAAACCTAACCCTAACCCTAACCCTTACCTTAACACTA
>JAKSZT010054075.1:1931333-1942423 GCA_026826555.1 Tolypeutes matacus
ATAGTTCTTCCCCCAATCCAGAGGCGACTGGGATGGTGATGTCCACTTCAACTCCAAGTAAGAGTGGGCTTATATCCCATGGATATGATGGGTGGGATGATCCTGCCTGCAGATGCAGGCCCTCTCCATTCCTGGGGTTGGCCATTTCCCATCATTGATTCCTCACCAGGTGACTTGGATGAGTCCATTGAGCTGTAGGGTAGGAGTTGCAGTTCCACCTAGATTTCATGCACACCTGGCACATAGGTAGGCGGGGAGGCTCCAGTCTCTGGAAGTATACCTAAGAAACTGCAGCATCACATGTAGGTTTGAATAGAAGGGACTGGTGAACCATGTGCAGAGAGGATTTATTTGAGTCTAATTCTGTCACTCTCAGGAGCACAGATTCCAAAATAGAACCCACTCATAAGGCATCAGTCTCTGGGGCTATTCCCCCTTATATAAGACCAGGGTGTCTCCGGAGCTCTCAGGAACCCCACTGAGTGGGGTGATAGGCACTTAGATGTTCTATGAGCTCCTACTGAGGTGTGCATAAAAGTTACCTCTGGGATGACCTCCCGACTCTCTTTGAAGTCTCTTAGCCACTTGAACTCATTTGTCTTTACCATTTCCCCCTTTTATTCAAGGTCTTTTTCCAGTTGTGTTGCCAGTTGGCACTTGGGAAAAGTTTTCAATTAGCAATAATCGTGCCTCGGATAAACCTCATTGGCTACGATACTGCCACTGCACAAAGCTGCCAGTTGGCACTTGGTATTAATCCCTCGTTGCCAGGGAGGCTCATCCCCGGGAGTCATGTCCCACGTTGGGGGGAAGGTAATGCAATCATATGCTGAGTTTGGCTTAGAGAGAGGCCACATTTGAGCAACAAGGAGGCTCTCAGGTGGCAACCCTTAGGCACCCCACAACTGCAGGCTAAGTCTCATTTACAAGAGCAAAGACTCACAAGGGTAGTCATCAATTAAAAAAAAAAAAAAAACATCAGTGGGTCATCCTATTTTGACAGGCACTGTCCCTACACTCAGAGGACTATTGCTGCTCCCTTGGAGATTGTGGCAGAGCTCTCCAGGCTAGGAATTCAGATTCCCTCATTTATTGTGTGATTATCCACCCATCGTGACCATGCCCCATACCCCGATCCTTTGAATGATTTTGTATATCTTTCATGTATATTCGGTTGAACCAATCCCCACGAAACCGCCCCAGACACCCTCCCCCCAATAATCCCCCACAGTACCCATTGTAACCCTTCTGTGATCCAAATCCTCCATGAATATTTAGTCCATAAAATAATCAAATACACTTACTAGGAAAAAGAAACAAGTGTGTTAAGTTTACATGCAAGAGACAAACATAAGGAAACTCAGGGGAAAAAAAAGAGAGAAGGAAAAAAAAACAAATAATCAAACAAAGAACAAAACAAAATAAAATATAATTAGTGGATTGGAACATTCAAAAATTGGGCAAAAAAGCAAAGGAAATGCCTTTAAAATATATATATATATTCATTTTTATTTCTTTTCTCTCTTCTTTTTTCCCTTTTTTCCTTCCCTTTATCACTGTGTTATCGGAAGTCTGGTGTGCCATGACACCTTCCTCCTCTCAATCCCCATTGTCTCCCAATTTTTCATTTAATTTTCAAAGAAGTTTTAGGTCACAGCAAAGTCACACACGGAGTGCTGGAGACTCCCAGATACCAAACCACCCCCGCTTCCCCACCCCATATTAACTCCCCCTCCTTTTTTTTTTGGTTGTTAGCATTGTTATAACTGTTATGCAGATAGCAAAATATAGCAACTAAACATTGTCAGTGATTTACAGTATAGTTTACAATTTAGATGATACAGTTAAATAATTTTGATGATATTTACCATGTCCTGTGTACATTACTGAAAGGTAATGAAAAATCTTCCCCATGACCACCAAACAACCCATTAGATCTTGACTGTTCCCTTCTCCCCAGCCCCCTAGGGCCCATGATACCCCCCTCTCCTAACCCATGGAATGTCAAGATTCACAGTTACATGCCCTGGGGATTTGTATATATGTTTTTTAACATTTGCAAAATGACTTTTCAGTTTTGCAGTATAAAAAGCAACCTCAGCCTAAATAAACTTGCCTGCATTCCACAAGGAGTGAGGTCCCTTGGTCAAAACCTTTCTTTGGATCATACCAAGCACTGTCTACCTCCATGTTACATTACATCAGATGACACCCAATGTGGGACACGACTAGCCTTTCCTCTGTATAACTGCTGTGGTGCACTCTGTTGGTGAGTCAAATAATATTGATTATCAGGGTAATGGGTAATCAGTTGACTCAGTTAGAGGAATATTTCAAAGTTTTGAAAACCCTGTTTAAGAATACAGGGATATCTGTGATGACCCTAGAGGTACTAGAAATCTTTTCTTTTGTACAGAAATATTGTTATGTGTTGTCTTTGTATAGTCTTATTTCTGTTGCTCTTGAACCATTACAGTCATATGAAAATGAAGCTATTAAAATGGATACTGCCATTGCTAACTCTGTAGCAGAAAAAGCTAATGATAATTTTAATGAAAATATATCAGAAAAAATTAATGAACAGGCTAAAGCAGATAAACTCATGTCTCATGAAAAGAAAAAAAGATAAATGGAGGTTATGGAACTTTTTCAGCAGTTGTTAAGCCATCCACTCCAGAAGATGATTTATTGTTTTATAAACGAGCATCTGTGCCTCCCAAGGTATCTACTAATCCATTCTTTACAATATTGGATAACCCTACAAAAGTTTCTGTTTTTGTGCCAGCACCATCCTCTTCAATTATGAAAAGTACAGCACAGGGAAGTAGAGAAGGAAATTCAGAGGCTATGGAATTTTATTTACTCTTCCAGTTAGAGCAACTCAATTCCGGTAGATGTTAACAATCCCCCAGGAGGTGTACAATATGAGCATGCTCCAGTTCCTTTTAAAACTATCAAAAAATTTAAAAAAGCATGCACTCAATATGGTGCAGATTCTCCTTATACTCAGAATTGATGCAAGAAATGACACAAGCAAACAGATTTATACACTGGGATTGGGATTTGTTAGCTCAAGCTGTTCTGAATTCAGCAGAATTCTTACAATTTAAAATTTGATGGGTTGATGAAACTAATACTGTAGCATGATGAAATCAACAGCAAAATCCACCTGTGCCTATTACTGCTGAACAAATATTAGGAGCAGTTTGATGGACTGAAATTCCTCACCAAGCTCAATATGATAATATTGCCATTTTACAAGTGTGAGTGTGCTGCCTAGATGCCTGTAGATGAATCCCCATCCTTGGACAGGCTGTACATTCATTTTTTTAAATTGTGCATGGAAATACTGAACCCTTTGCTGAATTTGTAGCAAGGTGGGAAGATGTAGTCAACAAGACATTAACTCAATCTGATCTTAAAGAAATGCTTATTCTAATGTTCACTTTTAATGATGCTAACAGTGAGTATAAAAAGTCTTTAAGTCCAATAAAAGCAAATGGAAGTACTTTACAGGATTATATAAAAACATGCCAAAAATTGGGCCTAATACCTATAACACGAACCATCTTTCAGCTACTATAAAGGGGCATAGTCTTGTTGTTAATAATTTAAATTGTTTAAATATAAGAAACCTGGTCATATGAAAAAAAAATTGTCAAGCAAAAACTAGTGTAAGAGCTCCATTTAGCAGCAATAATGAATCAATAATAATTGTGTGTGTCCGAAATGCTAAAAAGGTTACACTGGGTCAAGGAATGTTTTTCTAAATATCATTAAAATGGTAGTGTCATTTATTAGCCAGAAAAATTTGAAGCAGGCCTTGCTCAAGGCCTTCAGAAAAACAATATGAATACATTTACCTGCCTTGTTCAAATCTGCCCAGTCAGCAACAGAGCGGTTCACTATAGCCTGTAACAGAACTTAAGGCAGTTACCCAAAGCAGTACAGCTGTCTACCTTCCTCAGTTGAATCTAAGTTTATTACTACTTAACCCTAACCATAACCATAACCCTAACCCTAACCCTAACCCTAACCCTAAACCTAACCCTAACCCTACCCTGACCCAGCCATAACGCTAACACAAACCCTAAGCCTAACACTAACCCTAAAACTAAACCTAACCCTAACCCTAACCCTTACCTTAACATTAAACTTAACCTAAACCTAACCCTAACCCTCACCTGAACCCTAACTAACCCTAACCCTAACCATAACCCAACCCTTACCCTAACCCTACCCTAAACCTAACTAACCCTAACCCAAACCCTAACATTAACTAACCCTAATGTAACCCTAACCTTATCAAAATAGCTTCTTATACTTTAACCTTATTGTTTCCATAGAGAGACAGATCTTATCACTTTTAAAAAGAACACAATGTTCGAACCTGCTTTCTCAAAGTCAAATCCTGAAAGATAGCTTTTATTTCAAACTCACATACAAGTTTGTTTTTTACGTAAATAAAAGTAATATGCTAAAAATAGTTGTGTTCATGTAATATAAGTTAAATGAAGTATTTAAAACTGTTGTATTATTAAAAGAAATTTTCTAATTTTATAAGAATTAAAGTTATATGAATAAAAATTTCATATGAATACTTTAAATGTGTATAAAATTCCTGAAAATTTAATATTTTCCATTTATTATTAAATAAAAATATAATGCTATTAACCATAATTTTCAGGTATGACTACAAAAAGTAAGCTGCCATTAAAGGATGCTGGGGTAGTGCATAACAGTAAAATATTGTAAAATAAATTAACAACACTGCAGCATGCAGTGTTCTCGAATATGGCTAGTTTGTTGCAAAAAATTAATATCCAGTTATGTCCCTATCACTTTCTTTTAAAACTTGCTAAAGCTTTCTTTAATATTTTCTTTAAAATGTCAAGCCAGCCCACATTCCCCTTCCTGCAAAATAGCCAACAATAAATCAAATTTATATTCAACACTGTAAGCAACAGCCCCAATTCTAATTATAATGTTGAAAACAAAACCAACGCAAGTATTAAAATTACAAGTTAATCTATTACCCAAACCTGAAAAAGGAAATACTAATTTGTTTTTACCTATGCCTCAGACTTTACAAAATAAAGAAATTGAGGTCATTCTAATTAAGCTATTAAGAATCTTAAATGCTTAAGAAATAAATGTGTCTTCATTGGATTTCTGTTGTATAATCTACTAGATTTATGATTTATATATAATATACTCAATTACTAATCAAAACTTTAAAACAATACATTGCATACTTAAGTAATTTTATAACTTGTATATTACACGTAAATGTGTTTTATTAAATGTATGTGTAAATAACTTTTTTGAGTTTTGACAGTCCTGAAACTAAATGTATTAAAAAACAAGTGTGGCGAAATTTCTTCAAGCCTAGAACTAAAGCATCATGCAGAAAATTTTGTTAATCAACAAACCAATGCCTTCCTAGTTAAAACTTTTCACATTTCAGGAAAAATATTGGAAATTAAAATAGTAAGCACATCAAGGATGTTTTGTAACAAATTAAAAAAATAAAGTGCATTTCAATGGGTGCTTTATTCCTCCCTGGGGGAGCTGGCCGCTCTCCCAGGGATTGGGGCATAAACATTAAAATGTACTGCCCAGGGAGTTTCTTCTTGAGGAGGAGGCTTGTGTTTCTTCTTGAGGAGGCTGGCCCCTTCCTTGGGATTTAGCAAAATACTGACAGGTTGGCATCTATAGTATCAAATTCATTAATTCTAAACAGAGGCAAACAAAACTCTAGTATCACTTGCTACTTCAACATTTCAACCCTTCCCAGCTAAAAACTAAATATTGGGAACTATATATAAGACTGCTCTTTTTATCTGTCATTCTGTAACTTTGTTCAATATTAACTTAATCTTTTAATTCGTTGCTTTTTGTTTCTCACCCTAATTGTCAATATAAGCTTATTAAACTAAATATATATTAACATTTATCTTGTATCTATCCAGGACTCTAGCCCAAAATAAGCCAAGTACATCAGTGTATCCCCTGATTTAGTAAGACAGTGAATGTATGTATACTAATCATAAAAAATTAACAGTTAAATCTCTATAAATCTACAAAAACAAAAAAGGCAGAAATGGTGAAGTGTGAGTACAATTATATCAAGCATTATTTACAATAATTTTTTAAGTCAAAGGTCAGAATCATATACACAAGCAGCAGAGCATTTCTTGCAAAAATGAGGCAAAAATACAGAAACAAATATCGGACAACTAGTTTACTGAAAGCATAAAAATAATATTGAATGGGATAAGGCTGAATTTAAGTTAGGATAAAGGGTTGAGGTTTTGCTCTTATCATTACAGATAAAGGGGACCAGCTTTGGGTCCTGTCCAGACGTCCAAAACCTAGACATAAACAAGCCAAAGAAGCTGGCACAAAAAGCAGAAAAGGCAGAATGTCACTCTAACACAGCTATTCATTGCTATGCATACCTTGAAAACCACAGCAGTAAATAGTGCACTTTCACATAATTATACATATTGGGCTTATATTACTAATTCACCTCTTTTGGAATTGTTGACTTGGGGGGACAAATCCTACCCTGTTTATATTAATCAGTCTCTTCATTTTCCTGGGCCCATTTATCCTCACCTTCTTCTAAAACTTGAGGAGGAAGGGAACTATATTGAAACTTTAACCTTGCCTTTTCTTAAATAAACTAACTGCATAGGATCCATTGATCCATGTATATAGTGCCAAAATCATAGTACATAGAGATAAATGGGATAAATGCCATGTATCATCTGAGGTTGTGCTCTTTGATAATTCCTATAGAATTGTAAAAAATTGGGCAATTATAGGGATATTGAAACCTAATGTAAACACAACCATAATTTGAAAAATTAATAATACAACAAAATCAATGAATGAAAGCTATCTTTATTTTTAGAAATTTGGGGATGTTATAATAAAAATACATCACTAAATTGGACTCATCATGGAAGATTTATCCCACAACTATGTGTCACTAAACTTAAAAAACTAAAAATTATTTGTGGAAATTATTGTGGGAACTAGCCCAATTTTTGAATGGCAAGGTAGGAAAACTAATATTATCAGTTAAAAAAGAAAATCCACCTTATTTCTTAAATTATGTTTACGGGATCCCATTGTTTTTATAGAAGGAACAGTGAGCATTAATCAAACATGTTTTTTTTTTTTTTTTTTTTTTTTGCAGCAATTGCTCCCTTTACACTTTTGTATCAGAATCTGTTTTACAGCAGAGTTCTACTGTGGTTCTCATAGGATGATGGCATCGTGGAATATGGCTTCCAGTTCTCATGAATCGCTGCTGACAGGCTTCCCCTGAGAGCCAAATCCTTTGGCGCTTTCTAAATCGTTATTTGAAGAGAAGCAAACATTCAATTGGATTAATTATAGCTGCTGTTTTAGGGCTTATAATTATTATTACAGCCACCGCTATGGCAGGAACTGACCTACATGAGAATGTCCAAACCCAACATTATGTTAAAAATTGGCATCATAATGCCAGTGAGCTATGACATAGTCAGGCGTATATAGATGAGCAAATTAATAATAGGCTTAATATCTTAGAGATGGCTGTTACACAAATGGGAGATCAGGTATATAGTCTAAGTTTAAAACAATGTTTGAAGTGTGATTGGAATGAATTCGCATTTTGTATCACTCCTCTCCCATACAATGATTCCCATTATGAATGGAAAAAAATTTAAACATCATTTAATGGGTCATCACACAAATTGATCTATTGAAATTACATATTTGCAAAAAAATATTTTCAGCATGTCTCAGAATAAACTTACTATGCTTCTAGGTAGCAAATTTTGGCAATTAGTGACAGATCAATTAAATAAAATAAACCCCTTACATTGGTGGAAATCAAACTCTGTACATGCTAACTTTGGTGTGGTGATCACTGGTGCTCTGTTACACTTAACTCTATTAGGAGGCATTCACAAAGCCCTGCTGTCCCACATTAACAGGGCTGAAAAGGCCAGCCATGCCAATAACTTGATTCTGCTTAAAACCTTTGAATCTCAAACCCCTGTCCATGGCGTTTGGTGGATGGCAAGTGATGGCTAAGACCTTCAGAGGAGGGCACTATAAGACAGGCACAGTCACCCTGGAAAAGAGAAAAGAAGGGGGAATTGTTGGAAAAGATGCTGAGAGCCAGTGCATAAAGGGTTAAGCATTTAAAAAGCATGCTTACTGGCAGAGAAACTTTAGCAAATGTCTTCAAGCACACTGCATACTGCAGACATCAGTGGAACGATCCAGAACAGAATGAACACAACACTAATATGTTACGGTCAGAATTCCCATGAAAGATTGCCTGGGCACATAGAAGCAGGCAGTGCTCTCACATACCAAGCTGAGAAACTAGTGAAGGATGCCCTAATTATGTTATCAGCTTTTTAGTATAAAAAGAAACTTCAGCCTAAATAAACTTGCCTGCATTTCACATGGAGTGAGGTCCCCTGGTCCCAAACATTCTTTGAATCATTCCCGGCACCATCTGCCTCCCCGTTGAATTGCAATATTTCCTCAAATTGAAGTTACATTCATAGAACTGTTATTTTGAGGAAACAATGCCTGACGTCAGAGAAAATATTTTCCCAACCTTCTTACATTCTCTGCCTTCATCTTAAGTCTGTACTGTTGTGGAAGTGGATATAGCTTCACTCACAAGCCTTTTGATATGTGGTTCTTTCTGCTTCTTAATATCTTATACTTCTTCATAGTTTGTGGGGTGCAGCAGAAGAAATGCTTACAGGGTAATTTGTAGCATAAATGCATTCATTAGAAAAGAGTAAAGATCCAATATCATTCATCTAAGCATTCAATTTGGGAAATGCAACAATATCTTCTTTTTATTTGTTCTATCATTCATGACTTTTCTTGCTTCAAATGAGCATCACATCCAGTTTGGTGACTTCATAACTAGGAAATGGGGAAGTGACACAGCATTTGATTCATGATGGGGACAAACCAACAGCACATAAATCAACCCTGGAACCTTCAGGCTTCTGAAGGACAAGAAAGGTATAGCTTCCAAAGATGCATGAGTAAGGTGGCCCCTGAATATAGGCCAAAATGGCAACCCAGGAAATCCTGAATAATTTGTTTTGGACTGATTATTTTTGTTCAATTTTTTTCTTCTATTTATTTGAATGAGATGTACTATTTAATAGTCTTAAAAGTTCACCAGAGAAATTAAAACACTTTTGCTTGCCTTTCCAAATCTGAACTTATTATTTATTATTGACTGGCCAAATAACATAATTTAAAATATTTTATATCCTGTATTTGTCAGCCAAAGGTGTGCTAATGCAAAATATCAGAAATCTCTGGGAATTTATAAAGGGTATTTATTTGGGGTAGAAGCTTACAGTTACCAGGCCATTTAGCATTAGTTTCTTCCTTCACCAAAGTCTGTTACCCATCTTGGAACAAGACAGCTGCCGACATTAGCCAGTGTTCAGGCTTCTTGGGTGCCTCTCTCCCAACGCTGCATTTATCTCTGGGCTCAGCATCACTGTTTGCTCCACACAGTCAGCTGTAAACTATTAGGCTCCCTAAGTTTTGCCTCTCTCCACAAGGCCAGCTGTGAACTGTCAGATGAATGGCTTGTCTCTTTTCCCTGGGGCCTTCTGCCCATCCTCCTCAGAATTCCAACGTGAAAACTGCTCCAAATCTGTTCTTTGCCATGTCTTTTTATGTCTGAGGACCCACCCACCAAAGGACGGGGATCAAAGCCCTAACGACTCTGGCCCAGTCAACTCCCTTATCATAACTTAATCACGCTCAGATTAACAGACCAGTTTAAAATCATAATCCAATATCTATTTTTGGAATTCATAATGATATCAATCTGCTACAAATCCATTTACCCATCTTATGCTATATATTATTTTATGGTGTATTTTAACACTTTAATTATGTCTTAGGCCACAGATATCATTATTACTTTATCCAGTCAATAGTCATTTATATATATGAATTTAATTAACAGATTAATTAACAGATTCTTCCATCCATCCTGAATCTTGAACCTTCTATGATAATTTTCTTTCTGCCTGAATAATATTCTTTTACATTTCTTTTAAAGCGGGTTGCTGCTAGCAAATGGTATTAGTTTTTAATCATCTGTAAAATATTTATTTCATTTCTTCCTGAAGGATTGAGAAGAATTAAGTCTCAGGCCTTCCACGATCTCCACTGCTTTTGAGAACACACTTAGTGTCAAATTTCTCCATTCTGTTGTAAACACAATTAGTTCCTTGGAGAAGAAATTGAGGGCTTTCAGTTTTACAGCCTGCTTCCTGCCCCCCCTCCCACTGAACAGGTAAATGCTGTGCAATCTGGCTCTGGGAATGGGAATATTGGCACACCTCTCTGAGTTACACACCAGTTTTTGGAGCTAAGATTTGGTGGAGATAGCACAGTATATTGAGTTCTTCTTGGGGCCATTCTAGGAAACAGTGCAATGGTGGTCATCACCCCATTTTGCTCAATGATGGCCATACCCAATGTACAGCCACTGCTTCATGAATTCCTATTTTTCTCAGACTTATGAAACCCCTCCTGATTCCTGTGCCTTGGGTTAATGTTTTCATTTGAGTTTTGTGTGGACCCCGGAGAAGTATGTTCTTACTAACCCATTGCTGTGTGTGTAAGCCTTTTGTATATAGGACATTTTGGTTAGATTCAAATAAGGGAACTTTCAATTAGATTATTTTTGTTAGATTCCCCTAGTTTACTCAAGGGCCTCTGATTAGATATCAGTCACCAGGATGGACCACAATCATTATGCTGATGGCCTACATACACGGGACACACCGAGAAAGAGTGCTGCCATGTTTACCCTGCCATGTGGCTGAGGGCTCCAGGATCTCCTACAGCTGTGGAGAGATACAGAAAACCTGAGTGTCTGAGGGAGAGGCCAGCAACTGGAGTCATGGAGCTCCTTGAAGCTGGAGATATCCAGGCCAGGGGAGAAGGGACAGGTGTGAGCAATTATGTCTGATGGCCCACTGCTGAGCTCAGGGAGAAAGTGAGTTTGGAGGAGAAGGCAGAGA
>JAKSZT010054075.1:1950002-1963622 GCA_026826555.1 Tolypeutes matacus
CAAGACAAGGATGCCCACTGTCACCATTGTTATTCAACATTGTGCTAAAAGCTCTAGCTAGGGCCATTAGAAAAGACAAAAAAAAATTAAATTGCTCCAAATAGGAAAAGGGGAAGTAAAACTCTCACTCTTTGTGCATGACATGATCCTGTACTTAGAAAATCCTGAAGTATCCACGACAAAGCTACTTGAACTAATAAATGAGTTCAGCGAAGTGACAGGATACAAGATCAACACGCAAAATTCAGTAATGTTTTGTACACTACTACTGAACAACCTGAGGAGAAAATCAGGAGGAAAATTCCATTTTCAATAGCATCAAAAAGACTCAGATACCTAGGAGTTAATTTAACCAAAGAAGTAGAGGACCTATATGCAGAAAACTACAAAACACTGCTGAAAGAAATGAAAAAAGACGTAAACAAATGGAAAGACATTCCGTGTTCATGGATTGGAAGAATAAATATCTGTGAAGATGTCAATCTTGCCCAAACTGATTTACAGATTCCGTGCAATACCAATCAAAATCCCAATAGCTTACTTTACAGAATTAGAGAAGGCAATTACCAATTTCATGTGGAAGGTTAAGTGCACCCTAATAGCCAAAAGCAATCTCAAAAAGAAGAGCAATGTGGAAGGAATTTCACTGCCTGGCCTTGAAACATATTACAAAGCTACAGTGGTCAAAACAGGATGGTATTGGCATAAAGATAGACACATTGATCAGTGGAATAGAATTGAGAACCCAGAAATATACCCTCACCTATACAGTCAACTGGTTTTTCACAAACCTACCAAGCCCATGCTAATGGGAAAAAACTCTTTTCAACAAATGGCGTTGGGAGGACTGGATATCTATAACCAAAAGAATGAATGAGGACCCCTATCTCACACCCTATAATCAACTCAAAATGGATCAAGGATCTAAATATAAGTGCCAGTACCATAAAACTACTAGAAGAAAATGTAGGGAAACATCTTCAAGACCTTGTAGTAGGGGGTGGTTTCTTGGACCTTACACCCAAAGCACGTGCAACAAAAGAAAAAATAGATAAATGGGTCCTCTTCAAAATTAAACAATTTTGCACCTCACAGGACTGTCAGAAAGGTGAAAGACAGCCAGCTCAATGGGAAAAATATTTGGAAATCACATATCTGATAAGGGTTTAATTCCCAGGATATATATGAAGAGATGTTTCAACTCAACAATAAAAACACAAATGACCCAAATAAAAAATGGGGAAAAGACATGAATAGACATTTCTCCAAAGAAGAAATACAAATGGCAAAAAAAACACGTGAAGAAATGATCAACATCACACATGATTAGGGAAACACAAATCAAAACTACAATGAGATATCATTTTACAGCTATCAGAATGGCCACTGTTAAAAGGACAGGGAACTACAAGTGTTGGAGAGGATTTAGAGAGATAATAACACTTCTTCACTTTTGGTGGGAATGCAGAATGATACACCCACTATGGAGGACTGTTTGGCAGTTCCCAAAGAAGTTGAATATAGACTTGCCACGTGACCCTGCAATACCGCTACTGAGTATATACCCAGAAGAACTGAGAACAGTGACACGAACAGACATCTGCACACTCATATTCATAGCAACATAATTCACCATTGCCAAAAGTTGGAAACAACCCAATTGTCCATCAACAGATGAATGGATAAACAAACAGTGGTCTATTCACACGATGGAATATTATGCAGCTGTAAGAAGAAATGAAGTCATAAAATATTTGGCAACATGGATGAACTTGGAGGACATTATGTTGAGGGAAGCAAGCCAGACACAAAAGGACAAATATTGTATGAATGCATTACTATGAACCAAATATATTATGTAACATCTTGATTGATCCAAAATGAAAAAATTTGTTTGCATCCATTACTGTTAAATGAGAAATGTATATATTTATTCATCTGTGTTTTCTTTTTAGTTCTTAATTATTTATATTTTCAATTAGTAAATGTACAAATAAAGTTTCAAAAATATAAAAAAATAAACAGATAAACAAAAAATAAGCTTCACAGTTACATGCCCTGGGGATTTGAACCTGCCCTTCCTAATCCACCCACACCCCCAGGGCATGTAACTGTGAATCTTGACATTCCATGGGTTGGGAGAGGGGGATATCATGGGCCCTGGGGTGCTGGGGGGAAGGAAACAGTCAAGATCTAATGGGTTGTTTGGTGTTCATGGGGAATGTTTTTCATTACCTTACAGTAATGGACACAGGACATGGTAAATATCATCAAAATTATTAAACTGTATCATCTAAATTGTAAACTATACTGTAAATCACTGACAATGTTTAGTTGCTATATTTTGCTATCTGTATAACAGTTATAACAATGCTAATAACCAAAAAAAGGGGGGGTTGGTTAATATGGGGTAAAAAAATAATAAGCTAATAAGTTTGCTAGCAGTAACACACTTTAAAAGAAATGTAAAAGAATATTTTCAGGCTAAAAGAAAATAATCTCATAATGTTCAAGGTTCAGGATCAATTGAAGAACAATATCTGTTAATTAAATACATATATCTAAATGACTATTGAATGGATGAAGTAATAATGATATCCGTGGCCTAGGACATCAATAAAGTGTTAAAATAGACCATAAAATATTATGTAGCATAAGATTGGTAAATGGATATATTACAGTTTGATATCATTATGAATTCTGAAAATAGATATTGGATTATGCTTGTAAACTGGTCTGTTAATCTGGGCATGATTAAGTTTTGATAAGGGCGTAGACTGGGCCACATTCGGTAGGGTATTGAGCCCCGACTTTGGAGGGTGGGTTCTCAAACCTAAAAAGCCATGGGAAAGTACAGAACTGTAGTAGTTATGATGTTGGAGTTCTGATGCACAAGGACAGGCGGCCCCAGGGAAAAGAGAAAAGCCATTCACCTGACAGTTCACAGATGGCCTTGTGGTGAGAGGCAAAGCTTAGAGAGATTCATAGTCTACAGCTGACCTTTTGGAGGAAACAGAGGAGCTGATCCCAGAGAGAAATGCAGCCCTGAGAAGAGAGGAACCCAAGAAGCCTGAACTCTGGCAAGTTTCGTCAGCTGTCTTGCTCCAAAATGGGGTAACAGACTTTGGGGAAGGAAGAAATATATGCTTTATGGCCTGGTAATTGTAAGCTTCTACCCAAATAAATACCCTTTAAAAAGACCCAGAGATTTCTGGTATTTTACATAAGCACACCTTTGGCTGACTAACTACATGATCTAAAATGTTTTAAAATATATTATTTGGCCAGTCAATAATAAATAATAAGTGCAGATTTGGAAAGGCAAGCAAAAGAGATATAATTTCCCTGGTACATTTCAAAGAATACTTAATTGTGCATCTCATCCAAATAAAGGGAAGAAAAGTAATTGAACAAAAATAATCAGTCCAAAACAAAGTGTTCAGGTTATCCTGGGTTGCCATGTTGGCCTATGTTCTGGGGCCACCTTACTCATGCACCCTTGGAAGGTGAACCTTCTTATACTTTAGAAGCCTGAAGTTTCCAGGGTTGATTTATGGTCCTGGGTTTTGTCCGTATGATAAATCAAGTGCTGTATCACTTCCCCATTTCCTACTTATGAAGTCACCAAACGAGATGGGATGCTCATTTGAAGCAAGAAATTCCATGAAAGATAGATCAAATAAATAGGAGATATTGTTGTGGTTCCCAAATAGGATGCTTAGATGATTAATATTGAATCTTTCCTCTCTTCTATTGAAAACATTCAATGCTATAAATTTCCTGCTAAGCACTCTTTTGCTACACACCACAAACTATGAAGAAGCATAGGACATTAAGAAGCATAGACAACTACATAACAAAAGGCTTGTGAGTGAAGCTATATCCACTTCCACAAAAGTACAGACTTAAGATGAAGACAGAGAATGTAAGAAAGTTGGGAAAATATTTTCTCTGACTGCAAGCATTTTTCCTCAATATAACACTTCTATGAATGTAACTTCACTTCAAAGGAATTTGCATCATGCTTACTTAAGCATGAGGGATTCTATGTAAGGAGAAAAGAATGAAAGCAATGAGTTTTACCATTTTGCACCACATGATATTCCTCCCTTTTAAGTGTAATGATTGTGAAGTTTTCTTGGAAATTCAACCTCAAGAAAACCCTGAGAATTAATCCTTCAGAGAAACCATTTGGCATTTGGAAAAGCTGGAGTCACATCAAAGAAACATGCAGGAGTAAAACCCTGTGTATATAAGGAATATTGGAAATCCTTCAGCCAGGCATTAAATCTCATTAAGCATGAAATATTCATACATTAGTTAGTGTTGTAATGAACATGTGAAAGCTTCCATCTGAAATAATACCTCATGGAATATAGAAAATTCAAACTAGAGAGAAACCATATGAGTGTCCTGAATGTAGTCTGCTCTTTACAATTATTTTTAACACTTCATTTTATAAATCATACAGGGGAACAGGCATAGAAATGTAATACTTGTGGGAAAACTTTCAACCTGAATAAAACCTCATTATTGATCAGAAAATTCTTACTGAAGAGAAATCATATATATGTGGGAAAGCTTTAATTCAAATGTCAAATCTCAGATACAAGAGATTTCCTACTGCAAAGAAACTTATGAATGTAAGGCATGTGAAAAAGCCTTCTGGTAAAAATCATATCTCACAGAACATGAAAATACACATAGCAGAATCAAAATTAATGCAAAGAATGCGGAAAAGCCTTCTGCCAAAAGCAACAGATCATTAGACATCAGAGCATTCATTCTGGAGAAAAACCCAATATATGCGATCAATGTGGAATACCTTCAACCAGAAGGAAAACCTCATTAACCATCTGAGAATACACACTGGAGAGAAACCCTATGAATGTGATGGATGTGGGAAAGCTTTAATTCAGGAATCAAACCTCATTATACATCAGAAAAGACAAACTGGAGAGAAACCCTATATATGTAAGGAATGTAGGAAAGCCTTCAGTAGCAAATCAAATCTCACTGACAATGAGAAAATTCATAGTGGAGGGAAACCATATATATGTAAGGAATGTGGAATAGCCTTCAGTCAGAGGCAGAATCTCATTAAACATTACAACATTCATACTGGAGAGAAACCCTGTGAATGTAATGAATGTGAATTTCCAAAGTATCTCCACCTGCCAATATTTAAAGGAAGTGGCTGTGACTCTGCAATTCAGGATGTCTTTCTCCTCATGGAAAAGTGCACGTGCAGTTTTTTCTGACATCTGCTACTCCCACATCTTCTTCCACACTCATTTGTATTCAATTTGTTACCACTAATCGATGCATCAGAACACGAGATTTCTCTTAATTTATGTAAAGATGGGTTTGTACTTATTTCAAATTATTCTGGTTGTTTTCAATGGTTCTTCAATCCATTACATTCTGTGTAAGCAGTTTAAAAATTACCATATAAAAATAATGTTTCCCATTTTTTAGCATTTTCTTATAAGGCACCTCAACAATTGATTTTTTTTTTTTTTTTTTTTTTTTTTTTTTAGTTTCTTCACCTGATTCTGATGTGGAGTCAAGTTTAACAGCCACTGAAGTACAGTGGCCTTCTTTCTACTTAACTAAAATTTTCCTTGTAATTTTAAATCAGAAATGATCCTTTCATAATTAGACAATATACTTCTAATCACAAGTATTTTAAGAAGTCAGAAATTTTATTTATATTCTTAATCTGTACTCCAATATATTTCTCATATGTGATAGTGTGTAGGATTAATGAAACTTGAGAATGCATGTATTTACAAACAGAAATGTGTACCCAAAAGAATCTGTCAATGCAGATAATTCTGACGAAGGAGGAATAGGGGTTGAGGCTAGAGAAGGAATTTGACTGTGCCATAAGAGCCTTAAATAAATTTTATACTCATTGCACAAATAATTTCGTTACAATTTAAATGAAATTATGAAAATAGGACACAATGAAATCAAACAAAGTTGTTAGTTTGAATATATTGATTTGTATCTGCAACATCACTGGGGTGAGGGGAACCATCACCCTTTGCCAATAGAGTCCCCTATAATGGAAAAGTACTCACTCCCCTCGACCTTCTCCCCAGCTGCCTGGACAGGTATACACCTCCCACACCAAGAGTGAGCATGGAGTACTAAGAGCATGGACGTGAATATGTGAAGGCCATATTCCTCTCTACACATGTCTGGTTAGAGGGTGGTAAGCACCAAAGTAGAAGAAGGACTTACTGATGCTTTCTCCCCAGTGAAGACACGCTAGAGTGACTCACATCACTAATGAGACTGTGAGTGTTGAGCAGGGCATTCTCCCTTTTCTCATTTTCAGATCAAGAACCTATGATGATGGTTTTCATTGAGGTTCTGTGAGTTTGTTACCAAACAGGACACTTCCTCTTTGGCTTGGGGGAACTACAGTGAACAGGTGTTACATTCCAGCTTCTTAAGGTATTCATCAGCTTCTTCCCATTCAATCCCTCCATTCTCTTCTGTGATTGAAGATGTCTGGATCATTTTCAACTCAGTTCACAATGTGTTGAATATTTAATATTTAATTATTCTGAGAAATATCTGGCAACTGCACCCTCTGAGGTTTTCTGCAAACATGGCACTATCTCACAACCTCACTTCTATTCTAGTCTGCCGTAGGTCCCAGGGCTTTCTGGAATTCCTGTACTACTCATTTCTGTCACTCATCTAATGTTGCTGATTCTGGGAATGTTATTGCTGTAGCCAATGCTGTAATGTGATTTATGACATTTCCTACCTGACAACAACAGGCTTCATCTTGCATTGCACTTTCTTTAGCTGTCCAAAGATTCAGGAAGATGAATGTAGAACTGGAAGCAGGAGACCTGAGTCTGTGCCTGAGATCCAGGAGGGGTACAGTAAGAGCAGCCTACGCAGAGGGTCAACTCTGGAGGCCAAGGGAAGGAGCAAAGGGCAAAAGGAGCAGGAGTAGGAAGTCTCCTCTTTGTGCCCTGACTGCTCTGCTGCACCAGACACAGCACCCATGCTTTTATAAGTCCCTGCCCTCTGGACAACCCCTGTCTGAGGAAGGTACATCATATTGGGGCATCTGTTACTTTAGACTTGTACCCAAACCATATTACTCCCCTGCCTGACTCCATGTCTCATAGGCCTTGCTGGCCAAGAGCACTTCCCCCTCCATCTTCCCAGTACTCATTCCCCCCTAGTCTGAAGATATCCACAGTTTACTAGTGAATTCCCTTAGCAGCAGCATCACACTGCCATTTGGTAACAGGGACCCTTTCCAACCCTGTGTCCCCAGGTGTTTGAGTTTGCCAAGTGTTGCCATTTCAAAATACCAGAAACAGGTTGGCTTTTATTGGAATTTATTAGGGTTAAAGTTTACAGTTCTGACGTTGTGAAAATGTCCAAATCAAGGCATCATCAAAAATGCTGTCTTAACATAGGTCGGCTGCTCATGGACTCAAGCCAAGACAAAATGTTGGGCCTGCCTGTCTCCCTCTGCCTTCTCCTCCAAACACACTTTTTCCCTGAGCTCAGCTGTGGGCCATCAGACACAATTGCTCATACATCTCCCTTCTCCTCTGGCCTGGATGTCTTCATCTTCTAGCTACCCCATGATTCCAGCCTCTGGCATCTCCCTCAGCCTCACAGGTATTCTGTGTTTCTCGACAGTTCTAGGAGATCCTGGAACCCTCTCCCACATGACAGGGTAATTATGGTAGCACTCTTTCTCTGTGTTTTCCATGTATGTATGACTTCAGCACAAAGATTGGGATCCATCCTGGGGCCTGAAATCTAATAAGAGTCCTTAACTAAACTAAAGCAATCTTTAAAAGTGACCTAAACAAAAGTTCCCTTACTTGAATCTAACCAAAATATTGTACATACAAAAGGCTTACACACAGCAATGGGTTAGTAAGAATGTACGTTCTGAGGTCCACACAAGACACAAATGAGTACTTTAATCCAAGGCACAGGGATCAGGAGGGGTCTCCTAAGTCTGGGAGAAATGGGAACTCATGAATCAGTGGCTGTATTTTGGGTGTGGCCATCATTGAGCAAAATGGGTTGCTGAGCACCATTGTACTGGCCCCTAGAATGGGTCCAAGAAGAATTCAACATACTGGGCTTTCTCCACCAAATCTTAGCTCCAAGATCAGATGTGTAACTCAGATAGGTGTGCCATTATTCCCATCCCCAGAGCCAGAGCACACAGATTTTGCCTGTGGGGTGGGCGAGGTGGTAGTAGGCTGTAAAACCGAAAGCCCCAAATTTCTTCTCCAAAGAACTGATGACATTTACAACAGAATGGAAAAATTACACCCTAACGTTGCTCTCAAAAACAGTGGAGATCGTAGAAGGACTGAGATTTAATTTATCACAATCCTTCAGGAATAAGTGAAATAAATACTTTTATAGATGAGTAAAAACTAATAAAGTTTGCTAGCAGCAACTCACTTTAAAAGAAATGTAAAGGAATATTCTTCAGGCAGAAAGAAAATAATCTCAGAAGATTCAAGATTCAGGAAGGATGGGAGAAAAATATCTGTTAATTAAATTCATATATCTAAATGAAAACTGAATGGGTAATGTAATAATGATATCCGTGGCCTAGGATGTCAATAAAGTGTTAAGATACACCATAAAATAATATAAAGCATAAGATGTGTCAATGGATATGTAGCAGTTGGAAATCATTATGAATTGCAAAAGTAGATATTGGATTATGCTTGTAAACTGGTCTGTTAATCTGGGCATGATTAAGTTAAAGTTAAGATAAGGGCATTTACTGGGGCATAGTCAGTAGGGCATTGAGTCCCACCCATTGGTGGCTGGGGTCCCAAACATAAAAAGACATGGAAAAGGACAGAGCTGGAGTAGTTTTTGATGTTGGAGTTCTGATGCACAAGGACAGAAGGCCCCACAAAAAGAGACAATCCTTTCACCTGACAGTTCACAGCTGGCCTTGTGGAGAGACGCAAAGCTTAGAGTGGCTCATAGTGTACAGGTGACATTGTGGAAGAAACAGAAGAGCAGAGCCCAGAAAGGAAAACAGCCCTGGGAATAGAGGAACCCAGGAAGTCTGAACCCTGGCAAATGTTGGCAGCTGTCTTGTTCCAAGACGAGTTAAGAGACTTTGGTGAACAAAGAAACTCATGCTTTTTGGCCTGGTAATTGTAAGGTTCTACCCCAAATAAGTACCCTTTATAAAGACCAACAGATTTCTGGTATTTGGCATCAGCACTCCTATGGCTGACTAATACAGGGTATAAAATGTTTTAAAATACATTTATAGCAAGTTAATAACAAATAATAAGTGCAGATTTGGAAAGGCAAGCTAAATTGTTATAATTTCCCCAGTAAACTTTAAGGAATATAAAATACTGCATTTCATTGGAATAAATAGAAGAAAAAGGGTTGAACAAAAATAGTCTCAAACAAAGTATTCAGGATTTCCTTGGTTGCCATTTTGGTCTTTGTTCTGGGACCACCTTTCTTGTGCATCTTTGGAAGCTGAACATTTCTTAACCTTCAGAAGCCTGAAGACCCAGGGTTGACTTATGGGGTGTTGTTTTGTCCCCATCATAAATCAAGTGCTTTATCTCTTCCACATTTCCAGTTATAAAGTCCACAATCTGGATGAGTTACTCATTTGAAGCAATAAGAGCCACGAATGACAGAACAAATAAAAAGAAGATATTGTTGCGATTCCCAATTTGTACACTTAGATGATTGATATTGTATCTTTCCTGTTTTCTAAAGAATGCATTCAATGCTATAAATTTCCATCTGAGCACTGCTTCTGCTGCACCCCACAAACTCTGAAGAAACATAGGACTTTAAGAAAAAGAAAGAACCACATAACAAAAGGCTTGTGAGTGAAGCTATATTCACATCCACAACTGTAACGTCTTAAGATGTATGTAGAGAATGTAAGATTCTGATGTGGATTCAAGTTTAACAGCCACTGAACTACAGTGGCCTGCTTTCTACTTCCTTCAAATTTTCCTTATTATTTTAAATCAGATATCATCCTTTCATAATTAGATGATATGCTTCTATTCTCAAGTATTTTAAGAAGTTAGAAAATTTATTTATATTCTTAAGTTGTACTCTAATATTTTTCTCAAATGTTTTAGGGTGTGGGATGGGTGGTACTTGAGAATTCATGTATTTACAAACAGAAATATGTACCCAAAACTATGTGCCAATGCAGATAATTCTGAGGAAGGAGGAATGTGGGTTGAGGTTAGAGAAGGAATTTTGCTGTTTGTAATAACAGACATAAATTATTTTTATACTCTTTGCACGGATATTTTAGTTATAATTTAAAAGAAATTATGAAAATAGTACACAATGAAGTCATACAAAGTGGTTGATTTGAAGATATTGTTTTGTATCTGCAACATTATGGGGGGTGCACTACCCCTCACCGATGCACTGATGAGCTCAGTTACAAAGTGAATTTGAAGGAGAAGGCAGAGAGGAGGAGCAAGTGTTCTTGGCCAGAAAGGCCTGCAAGACAGGGAGTCAGCAGGGGATTCACATTGTTTGGTGACATGTATAAAGTCAAGGATATGCCACTATGATGTACCTGGCTCAGGAAGTGGTTTGGCCATGGGCAGCAGCAGATAAAAGCATGTGACCTGGAGTCTGGTTCAGCAGAGGGGTCAGGGCACAGAGAAGAGACTTCCTGCTCCTGCTCCTTTTGCCCTTCCCTCCTTCCCTTGGCAACCAGATTTGACCCTCTGAGGAGGTTGTTCTTACTGTACCACTTCTGTGTCTCAGGCACAGACTCAGGTGTCCTGTTTCCAGTCCTACATTCAATTTCTTCAATATTGGGGCAGCTAAAGAAACAGCAATGCCAAGATGGACCATGTTGATGTCAGGAAGGAAATGTCAAAATTCACATTACAGCATTGGCTACACCAATAACATCACCAGAATGAGCAATATTAGGCCAGTGACCCTAAAAAATAGTACAGAAATCCCAGAATGTCCTGGGACATATGGCTGACAAGAATTGAAGTGAGGTTGTGAGAGGGTGTAATGTTTGCAGAAAACCTCAGAGGATGTCAATGCTGGCCAAGAACACTTGCCCCTCCATCTTACCAGTACTCAATCCTGTTTAGTCTGGAGAAACCCACAGTTTACTGGTGAATTGACTGGACAGCAGTATAACACTGTCTTTTGGGAACAGGGCAGTTCTCCACCCCTGTGTCCCTAGCTGTTTGAGTTTGCCAAGCACTGCCAATGTGAAATATCAGAAATACTTTGATTTTATTGGAATTTATTAGGGTCAAAGCTTACAGTTCTGAGGCAGTGAAAGTGTCGAAATCAAGGCATCATCAAAACTGCTGTCTTAACCAGGGTCAGCTGCTGCTGGACTCCTCCCAAGTAAAATGTTCAGCCTACCTGTCTCTCTCTGCCTTCTCCTTCAAACTCACTTTGTCCCTGAGCTCATCAGTGCACCATCAGACACAATTTTTTCACACCTCTCCCTTATCCTCTGGCCTGTATGTCTTCAGATTCAAGCTGCTCCATGACTCCAGCCTCGGGCATCTCCATCAGCCTCTCAGGGTTTTTGTGTCTCTCCACACCTTTAGGAGATCCTGGAACACTCTCCCACACGGCAGCATTCTTTCTTTCTGTGTTCCTTCTATGTAGGAACTTCTGCACAATGATTGGGGTCCATTCTGGTGCCTGAAATCTAATCAGAGGCCCTTAACTGAATTAAAGCATTCTAACAAAATGTCAGCTAATTGAAAGGTCCCTTATCTGAATCTAACCAAAATGATCTACATAGAAAAGGCTTACACACCAAGCAATGGGTTAGTATGAACATACATTTCTGGGGTCCACACAAGACTCAAAGGAGGGTTTTAAATCATGGCACAGGGATCAGGAGGGATCTCCTAAGTCTGGGAGAATTGGGAACTCATAAAGAACTGGCTGTACTTTGGGTTTGGCAATCATTGAGCAAAATGACCACTGTTGCACTGTGAAGTGGATCACTTCCTATAAATAACAATTCCCAGGAGAAAAATTTAATGGAACCTTTATTAACGGCTGGGGAGTGCTCTTTAGTAAGAGTCACGCCTAAAATCTGGAGGCTGCAGCCTTTATAGACTTTCTTTCCATGCACGCAAATCTTTCCCGAGTGTGCCGAGACAGGATTGGTAGGTTTAAACATATGCATTTCTATATATGGTTCTGAGCAAAGCAGGCAAGCAGAGATACAAAAGTGGATATTTGCCATTAGCATCTCAGCGGGGGGGGGGAGTTATTTACCTTTTCCCAGCACAAGTGGTGCCATTCCGGCATTAGGCCTGCAATTCTCCACTAGGCCTGGATTGTGTCTGTGATTTTTTTTTTTTTTTTCTGTTTTAGTCACATTTTATTTTATTTTTGTATGTTAATTTTTTTATTTTTATTTTCATTGTGGGTAAAAATCAAAATTCTCACAATACATACAAACATTTGCAAAATGATATATAAATATATGTGCATATATGTGTATTTGCTTACAAAAATGTTGTTTATATATATATATACATATATTTTAAGAGGTGCTTAGATTACCTAAAATATTACACGGAACCCACTGGGATTCCCATGTTGCCCACCTCCCACACCTCCCACCACATCCCACACAAACATCTCCCACAGTGTGGCCCACCACCCTCAATGAACTTGCACATCCTGGAGCCTTGCCACCAACCATAGACCACAGTTCACACCGTAGACCACACTCTCTCACACTCAGTTCTGATTTAAAATGGCCTACATCCGTTGCCACAACGGTACTCAGGACAAACTCTAACTCCCAAAGAAGCCCCTGTATTTCAACTGCTCACATCCCCTCCCTACCCCAAAAGTGTCAAGTGGCCACTGGCTCCACCTCATTGTTATAATTTCTTCCATTGCTAGAACCACCATATGTGAACAAGAGAATACCATCAAGTCCACTCTAGTCCATAGTTCTTCCCCCAAGTTTTTAACCACCACACATATTTTATAAGCTTGGGGTTCCTGCTGGGGAGAATTGTGATCTTTTTTCCTTTTCATTCCCTACTCCTGTAATGGCATTAGTCAAACCATTGATGCTGCATCAGTAGAAAGAGGCATGTAGTGAGAGTGTAGCACCATTAGTTTTACTGCCTGTATTCTTTTTTGAATATAGCAAGTGAGACAGTTAATGAAAAGAGGGCCCACTAGAAATCCCAGCATAATGAGGGCAAGTGGGACTGCAGCAGGAGTGATTAAGGTTGTTAGCCATGGAGAACACGAATACAGGCTTTTATACAAGTTTGTACTTTTTGTTCTGAGTTCTTCTTATTCCTTGTGACCTATTTCTGACTAATGAGAAGCTTTCCTTTATCAATCCTCAGTGCTTAGCATAGAAACAGAAGCTTTCACCTAGGGCTATACATAGTCCTCCCTGTTTTAAGAATAATAGATCTAACCCATGCCTATTTTGCAGAACCATTTTTGCCAGAGAGGATAAGGAATTTTTGAGAGGTCTAACTGATTTTTCCAACTCTTTTAGGTCTAAGTCAATTTGAGTGGATAAGGTGTTAAAATTTTCTTTACCAGTGATCATGGCTG
>JAKSZT010054075.1:1969736-1984655 GCA_026826555.1 Tolypeutes matacus
CACCTATACAGTCAACTGGTTTTTCACAAACCTACCAAGCCCACGCTAATGGGAAAAAAGTCTTTTCAACAAATGGCATTGGGAGGACTGGATATCTATAACCAAAAGAATGAATGAGGACCCCTCTCTCACACCCTATAATCAACTCAAAATGGATCAAGGATCTAAATATAAGTGCCAGTACCATAAAACTACTAGAAGAAAATGTAGGGAAACATCTTTAAGACCTTGTAGTAGGTGGTGGTTTCTTGGACCTTACACCCAAAGCACGTGCAACAAAAGAAAAAATAGATAAATGGGTCCTTCTCAAAATTAAACAATTTTGCACCTCACAGGACTGTCAGAAAGGTGAAAGGCAGCAAGCTCAATGGGAAAAATATTTGGAAATCACATATCTGATAAGGGTTTAATTCCCAGGATATATATGAAGAGATGTTACAACTCAACAATAAAAACACAAATGACCCAAATAAAAAATGGGGAAAAGACTTGAATAGACATTTCTCCAAAGAAGAAATACAAATGGCAAAAAAACACGTGAAGAAATGATCAACATCACTCATGATTAGGGAAACGCAAATCAAAACTACAATGAGTTATAATTTTACAGCTATCAGAATGGCCACTATTAAAAGGACAGGGAACTACAAGTGTTGGAGAGCATGTAGAGAGATAAGAACACTTCTTCACTGTTGGTGGGAATGCACAATGATACATCCACTATGGAGGACTGTTTGGCAGTTCTCAAAGAAGTTGAATATAGACTTGCCACGTGACCCTGCAATACCACTACTGGGTATATACCCAGAAGAACTGAGAGCAGTGACACGAACAGACATCTGCACACTCATATTTATAGCAACATAATTCACCATTGCCAAAAGTTGGAAACAACCCAGTTGTCCATCAACAGATGAATGGATAAACAAACTGTGGTCTATTCACATGATGGAATATTATGCAGCTGTAAGAAGAAATGAAGTCATAAAATATTTGGCAACATGGATGAACCTGGAGGACATTATGTTGAGGGAAGCAAGCCAGACACAAAAGGACAAATAGTGTATGAATGCATTACTATGAACCAAATATATTGTGTAACATCTTGATTGACCCAAAACGAAAAAAATTTTGTATGCATCCATTACTGTTAATTGAGAAATGTATATATTTATTCATCTGTGTTTTCTTTTTAGTTTTAATTATTTATATTTTCAATTATTAAATGTACAAATAAAGTTTCAAAAATATAAAAAAAATAAACAGATAAACAAAAAATAAACTAATAAGTTTGCTAGCAGTAACACACTTTAAAAGAAATGTAAAACAATATTTTCAGGCTAAAAGAAAATAATCTCATAACGTTCAAGGTTCAGGATTGATTGAAGAACAATATCTGTTAATTAAATACATATATCTAAATGACTATTGAATGGATAAAGTAATAATGATATCCGTGGCCTAGGACATCAATAAAGTGTTAAAATCGACCATAAAAAATTATGTAGCATAAGATTGGTAAATGGATATATTGCAGCTTGATATCATTATGAATTCTGAAAATAGATATTGGATTATGCTTGTAAACTGGTCTGTTAATCTGGGCATGATTAAGTTTTGATAAGGACGTAGACTGGGCTACAGTCGGCAAGGTGTTGAGCCCCGCCTTTGGAGGGTGGGTTCTCAAACATAAAAAGCCATGGGAAAGTACAGAACTGAAGTAGTTATGATGTTGGAGTTCTGATGCACAAGGACAGGCAGCCCCAGGGAAAAGAGAAAAGCCATTCACCTGACAGTTCACAGATGGACTTGTGGTGAGAGGCAAAGCTTAGAGAGCTTCATAGTCTACAACTGACCTTGTGGAGGAAACAGAGGAGCTGAGCCCAGAGAGAAATGCAGCCCTGGGAAGAGAGGAACCCAAGAAGCCTGAACTCTGGCAAGTTTCGGCAGCTGTCTTGCTCCAAAATGGGGCAACAGACTTTTGGGAAGGAAGAAATATATGCTTTATGGCCTGGTAATTGTAAGCTTCTACCCAAATAAATACGCTTTAAAAAGACCCAGAGATTTCTGGTATTTTACATAAGCACACCTTTGGCTGACTAACTACATGATCTAAAATGTTTTAAAATATGTTATTTGGCCAGTCAATAATAAATAATAAGTGCAGATTTGGAAAGGCAAGCAAAAGAGATATAATTTTCCCGGTACATTTCAAAGAATACTAAATAGTGCATCTCATCCAAATAAAGAGAAGAAATGTAATTGAACAAAAATAATCAGTCCAAAACAGAGTGTTCAGGATATCCTGGGTTGCCATGTTGGCCTATGTTTTGGGGCCATCTTACTCATGCACCCTTGGAAGATGCCCCTTTCTTATACTTTAGAAGCCTGAAGTTTCCAGGGTTGATTTATGTCCTGGGTTTTGTCCCTATGATAAATCAAGTGCTGTATCACTTCCCCATTTCCCAAACTAGATGGGATGCTCATTTGAAGCAAGAAGTTCCATGAAAGATAGATCAAATAAATAGGAGATATTGTTGCGGTTCCGAAATTGGATGCTTAGATGATTGATATCGAATCTTTCCTCTCTTCTAATGAAAACATTCAATGCTATAAATTTCCCTCTATGCACTCTTTTGCTACACCCCACAAAATATGAAGAAGCATAGGACATTAAGAAGCATAGACAACCACATAACAAAAGGCTTGTGAGTGAAGCTATATCCACATCCACAAAAGTACAGACTTAAGATGAAGGCAGAGAATGTAAGAAAGTTGGGGAAATATTTTCTCTGACTGCAAGCATTTTTCCTCAATATAACACTTCTATGAATGTAATTTCACTTCAAAGGAATTTGCATCATGCTTACTTAAGCATGAGGGATTCTATGTAAGGAGAAAAGAATGAAAGCAATGAGTTTTACCAGTTTGCACCACATGATATTCCTCCCTTTTAAGTGTAATGAGTGTGAAGTTTTCTTGGAAATTCAACCTCAAGAAAACCCTGAGAATTAATCCTTCAGAGAAACTATTTGGGATTACATGAATTTGGAAAAGCTGGAGTCACATCAAAGAAACATGCAGGAGTAAAACCCTGTGTATATAAGGAATATTGGAAATCCTTCAGCCAGGCATTAAATCTCATTGAGCATGAAATATTCATACATTAGTTAGTGTTGTAATGAACATGTGAAAGCTTCCATCTGAAATAACACCTCATGGAATATAGAAAATTCAAACTAGAGAGAAACCATATGAGTGTCCTGAATATAGTGTGCTCTTTACAATTATTTTTAACACTTCATTTTAAAAATGTACAGGGGAACAAGCATAGAAATGTAATACTTGTAGGAAAACTTTCAACCTGAATAAAACCTCATTATTCATCAGAAAATTCTTACTGAAGAGAAATCATATATATGTGGGAAAGCTTTAATTCAAATGTCAATTCTCAGATACAAGAGATTTCCTACTGCAAAGAAACTTATGCATGTAAGGCATGTGAAAAAGCCTTCAGGTAAAAATCATATCTCACAGAACATGAAAATACACATAGTCAGCAGAATCAAAATTAATGCAAAGAATGCGGAAAAGCCTTCTGCCAAAAGCAACAGTTCATTAGACATCAGAGCATTCATTCTGGAGAAAAACCCAATATATGCGATCAATGTGGAAAAACCTTCAACCAGAAGGAAAACCTCATTAACCATCTGAGAATACATACTGGAGAGAAACCCTATGAATGTGATGGATGTGGGAAAGCTGTAATTCAGGAATCAAAGCCCATTACACATCAGAGAAGACAAACTGGAGAGAAACCCTATATATGTAAGGAATGTAGGAAAGCCTTCAGTAGCAAATCAAATCTCACTGACTATGAGAAAATTCATAGTGTAGGGAAACCATATATATGTAAGGAATGTGGAATAGCCTTCAGTCAGAGGCAGAATCTCATTAAATATTACAACATTCATACTGGAGAGAAACCCTGTGAATGTAATGAATGTGAATCTCCAAAGTATCTCCACCTGCCAATATTTAAAGGAAGTGGCTGTGACTGTGCAATTCAGGATGTCTTTCTCCTCATGTAAAAGTGCACGTGCAGTTTGTTCTGACATCTGCTACTCCCACATCTTCTTCCACACTCATTTGTGTTCAATTTGTTACCACTAATCAATGCATCAGAACACGAGATTTCTCTTAATTTATGTAAAGATGGGTTTCCACTTATTTCAAATTATTCTGGTTGTTTTCACTGGTTCTTCAATCCATTACATTCTGTGTAAGCAGTTTAAAAATTGCCATATAAATATAATATTTCCCATTTTTTAGCATTTTCTTATAAGGTACCCCAACAATTGATTTTTTTTTTTTTTTTTTAGTTTATTCACCTGATTCTGATGTGGAGTCAAGTTTAACAGCCGCTGAAGTACAGTGGCCTTCTTTCTACTTAACTAAAATTTTCCTTGTAATTTTAAATCAGAAATGATCCTTTCATAATTAGACAATATACTTCTAATCACAAGTATTTTAAGGAGTCAGAAATTTTATTTATCTTCTTAACCTGTACTCCAATATATTTCTCATATGAGATAGCGTGTGGGATTAATGAAACTAGAGAATGCATGTATTTACAAACAGAAATGTGTACCCAAAAGAATCTGTCAATGCAGATAATTCTGAAGAAGGAGGAATAGGGGTTGAGGCTAGAGAAGGAATTTGACTGTGTGCCATAAGAGACTTAAATAAATTTTATACTCATTGCACAAATAATTTCGTTATAATTTAAATGAAATTATGAAAATAGGACACAATGAAATCAAACAAAGTTGTTAGTTTGAATATATTGATTTGTATCTGCAACATCACTGGGGTGAGGGGAACCATCACCCTTTGCTAATAGAGTCCCCTATAATGGAAAAGTACTCACTCCCCTCGACCTTCTCCCCAGCTGCCTGGACAGGTATACACCTCCCACACCAAGAGTGAGCATGGAGTACTAGGAGCATGGACGTGAATATGTGAAAGCCACATTCCTCTCTACACATGTCCGGTTAGAGGGCGGTAAGCACCAAAGTAGAAGACGGACTTACTGCTGCTTTCTCCCCAGTGAAGACACGCTAGAGTGACTCACATCACTAATGAGACTGTGAGTGTTGATCAGGGCTTTCTCCCTTTCCTCATTTGCAGATCAAGAACCTATGATGATGGTTTTCATTGGGGTTCTGTGAGTTTGTTCCCAAACAGGACACTTCCTCTTTTGCTTGGGGTAACTACAGTGAACACGTATTACATTCCAGCTTCTTAAGGTATTCATCAGCTTCTTCCCATTCAACCCCTCCGTTCTCTTCTGGGATTGAAGATGTCTGGATCATTTTCAACTCAGTTCACAATGTGTTGAATATTTAATATTTAATTATTCTAAGAAATATCTGGCAACTGCACCCTCTGAGGTTTTCTGCAAACATGGCACTATCTCACAACCTCACTTCTATTCTAGTTTGCCCTAGGTCCCAGAACTTTCTGGGATTCCTGTACTACTCATTTGGGTCACTCATCTAATGTTGCTGATTCTGGGAATGTTATTGCTGTAGCCAATGCTGTAATGTGATTTTTGACATTTCCTACCTGACAACAACAGGTTTCATCTTGCCATTGCACTTTCTTTAGCTGCCCAAAGATTCAGGAAGATGAATGTAGAACTGGAAGCAGGATACTTGAGTCTGTGCCTGAGATCCAGGAGGGGTACAGTAAGAGCAGCCTACGCAGAGGGTCAACTCTGGAGGCCAAGGTAAGGAGCAAAGGGCAAAAGGAGCAGGAGTAGGAAGTCTCCTCTTTGTGCCCTGACTGCTCTTCTGCACCAGACCCAGCACCCATGCTTTTATTAGCCCCTGCCCACCTGGACAACCCCTGTCTGAGGAAGGTACATCATATTGGGGCATCTGTTACTTTAGACTTGTACCCAAACCATATGGATTCCCTGCCTGACTCCATGTCTCATAGG
This sequence comes from Tolypeutes matacus, assembly GCA_026826555.1. NCBI lineage: Eukaryota > Metazoa > Chordata > Mammalia > Cingulata > Chlamyphoridae > Tolypeutes > Tolypeutes matacus. Next base: position 1,975,741 of record JAKSZT010054075.1, read on the forward strand.
CCTTGCTGGCCAAGAGCACTTCCCCCACCATCTTCCCAGTACTCATTCCCCCCTAGTCTGAAGATATCCACAGTTTACAAGTGAATTCCCTTAGCAGCAGCGTCACACTGCCCTTTGGGAACAGGGCCCCTTTCCAACCCTGTGTCCCCAGGTATTTGAGTTTGCCAAGTGTTGCCATTTCAAAATACCAGAAACAAGTTGGCTTGTATTGGAATTTATTAGGGTTAAAGTTTACAGTTCTGATGCTGTGAAAGTGTCCAAATCAAGGCATCATCAAAAATGCTGTCTGAACATAGGTCGGCTGCTCCTGGACTCAAGCCAAGATAAAATGTTGGGCCTGCCTGTCTCTCTCTGCCTTCTCCTCCAAACTCACTTTTTCCCTGAGCTCAGCTGTGGGCCATCAGACACAATTGCTCACACATTTCCCTTCTCCTCTGGCCTGGACGTCTTCATCTTCTAGCTACCCCATGACTCCAGCCTCTGTGGCATCTCCCTCAGCCTCACATTCTGTGTTTCTCCACAGTTCTAGGAGATCCTGGAACCCTCTCCCACATGACAGGGTAATTATGGTAGCACTCTTTCTCTGTGTTTTCCATGTATGTAGGACTTCAGCACAAAGATTGGGATCCATCCTGGGGCCTGAAATCTAATAAGAGTCCTTAACTAAACTAAAGCAATCTTTAAAAAGTGACCTAAACAAAATTCCCTTACTTGAATCTAACCAAAATATTGTACATACAAAAGGCTTACACAAACAGCAATGGGTTAGTAAGAATGTACATTCTGAGGTCCACACAAGACACAAATGAGTACTTTAATCCAAGGCACAGGGATCAGGAGGGGTCTCCTAAGTCTGGCAGAAATGGGAACTCATGAATCAGTGGCTGTATTTTGGGTGTGGCCATCATTGAGCAAAATGGGTTGCTGAGCACCATTGCACTGGCCCCTAGAATGGGCCCAAGAAGAATTCAACATACTGGGTTTTCTCCACCAAATCTTAGCTCCAAGATCAGATGTATAACTCAGATAGGTGTGACATTACTCCCATCCCCAGAGCCAGAGCACACAGATTTTGCCTGTGGGGTGGGCGAGGAGGTAGTAGGTTGTAAAACCAAAAGCCCCAAATTTCTTCTCCAAAGAACTGATGACATTTACAACAGAATGGAAAAATTACACCCTAACGTTGCTCTCAAAAACAGGGGAGATCGTAGAGGGACTGAGATTTAATTCATCACAATCCTTCAGGAATAAGTGAAATAAATACTTTTATAGATGAGTAAAAACTAGTAAAGTTTGCTAGCAGCAACTCACTATAAAAGAAATGTAAAGGAATATTCTTCAGGCAGAAAGAAAATAATCTCAGAAGATTCAAGATTCAGGAAGGATGGGAGAAAAATATTTGTTAATTAAATTCATATATCTAAATGAAAACTGAATGGGTAATGTAATAATGATATCCGTGGCCTAGAATATCAATAAAGTGTTAAGATACACCATAAAATAATATAAAGCATAAGATGTGTCAATGGATATGTAGCAGTTGGAAATCATTATGAATTCCAAAAGTAGATATTGGATTATGCTTGTAAACTGGTCTTTTAAACTGGGCATGATTAAGTTAAGATAAGGGCATTTACTGGGGCACAGTCAGTAGGGCATTGAGTCCCACCCATTGGTGGCTGGGGTCACAAACATAAAAAGACTTGGCAAAGGACAGAGCTGGAGTAGTTTTTGATGTTGGAGTTCTGATGCACAAGGACAGAAGGCCCCACAAAAAGAGACAAGCCTTTCACCTGACAGTTCACAGCTGGTCTTGTGGAGAGAGGCAAAGCTTAGAGTGCCTCATAGTGTACAGGTGACATTGTGGAAGAAACAGAAGAGCAGAGCCCAGAAAGGAACACAGCCCTGGGAATAGAGGATCCCAGGAAGCCTGAACCCTGGCAAATGTTGGCAGTTCTCTTGCTCCAAAATGAGTTAAGAGACTTTGGTGAACAAAGAAACTCATGCTTTTTGGCCTGGTAATTGTAAGGTTCTACCCCAAATAAATACCCTTTATAAAGACCAACAGATTTCTGGTATTTTGCATCAGCATTCCTATGGCTGACTAATACAGGATATAAAATGTTTTAAAATACATTTATAGCAAGTTAATAACAAATAATAAGTGCAGATTTGGAAAGGCAAGCTAAAGTCTTATAATTTCCCCCGTAAACCTTAAGAAATATAAAATATTGCATCTCATCCGAATAAATAGAAGAAAAAAGGTTGAACAAAAATAGTCTCAAACAAAGTATTCAGGATTTCCTTGGTTGCCACTTTGGTCTTTGTTCTGGGGCCACCTTTCTTGTGCATCTTTGGAAGCTGAACATTTCTTATCCTTCAGAAGCCTGAAGACCCAGGGTTGACTTATGGGGTGTTGTTTTGTCCCCATCATAAATCAAGTGCTTTATCTCTTCCACATTTCCAGTTATAAAGTCCACAATCTGGATGAGTTACTCATTTGAAGCAAGAAGAGCCATGAATGATAGAACAAATAAAAAGAAGATATTCTTGCGTTTCCCATTTGTACCCTTAGATGATTGATATTGTATCTTTCCTCTTTTCTAAAGCATGCATTCAATGCTATAAATTTCCCTCTGAGCACAGCTTCTGCTGCACCCCACAAACTCTGAAGAAACATAAGACTTTAAGAAAAAGAAAGAACCACGTAACAAAAGGCTTGTGAGTGAAGCTATATTCACATCCACAACCGTACAGTCTTAAGATGTATGTAGAGAATGTAAGATTCTGATGTGGATTCAAGTTTAACAGCCACTGAACTACAGTGGCCTGCTTTCTACTTCCTTCAAATTTTCCTTATTATTTTAAATCAGAAATCATCCTTTCATAATTAGATGATATGCTTCTATTCTCAAGTATTTTAAGAAGTTAGAAAATTTATTTATATTCTTAAGTTTTACTCTAATATTTTTCTCAAATGTGATAGGGTGTGGGATGGGTGGTACTAGAGAATTCATGTATTTACAAACAGAAATATGTACCCAAAACTATGTGCCAATGCAGATAATTCTGAGGAAGGAGGAATGTGGGTTGAGGTTAGAGAAGGAATTTTGCTGTTTGTAATAACAGACATAAATTATTTTTATACTCTTTGCACGGATATTTTAGTTATAATTTAAAAGAAATTATGAAAATAGTACACAATGTAGTCATACAAAGTGGTTGATTTGAAGATATTGTTTTGTATTTGCAACATTATGGTGGGGGCACTACCCCTCACCGATGCACTGATGAGCTCAGGGACAAAGTGAGTTTGAAGGAGAAGGCAGAGAGGCAGGGCAATTGTTCTTGGCCAGAAAGGCCTGCAAGACAGGGAGTCAGCAGGGGATTCACATTGTTTGGTGTCATGTATAAAGTCAAGGTTACCCCACTATGATGTACCTGGCTCAGGAAGTGGTTTGGCTATGGGCAGCAGCAGATAAAAGCATGAGACCTGGAGTCTGGTTCAGCAGAGGGGTCAGGGCACAGAGAAGAGACTTCCTGCTCCTGCTCCTTTTGCCCTTCCCTTCTTCCCTTGGCAGCCAGCTTTGACCCTCTGAGGAGGCTGTTCTTACTGTACCACTTCTGTGTCTCAGGCACAGACTCAGGTGTCCTGTTTCCAGTCCTACATTCAATTTCTCCAATATTGGGGCAGCTAAAGAAACAGCAATGCCAAGATGGACCATGTTGATGTCAGGAAGGAAATGTCAAAATTCACATTACAGCATTGGCTACACCAAGAACATCACCAGAATGAGTAATATTAGGCCAGTGACCCTAAAAAAATAGTACAGAAATCCAAGAATGTCCTGGGACATATGGCTGACAAGAATTGAAGTGAGGTTGTGAGAGGGTGTAATGTTTGCAGAAAACCTCAGAGGGTGTCGATACTGGCCAAGAACACTTGCCCCTCCATCTTACCAATACTCAATCCTGTTTAGTCTGAAGACACCCACAGTTTACTGGTGAATTGACTGGACAGCAGGATAACACTGTCTTTTGGGAACAGGTTAGCTCTCCATCCCTGTGTCCCAGGGGTTTGAGTTTGCCAAGCACTGCCAATGTGAAATACCAGAAATACTTTGATTTTATTGGAATTTATTAGGGTTAAAGCTTACAGTTCTGAGGCCGTGAAAATGTCCAAATCAAGGCATCATCAAAACTGCTGTCTTAACCAGGGTCAGCTACTGCTGGAGTCTTCCAAAGGTAAAATGTTCAGCCTACCTGTCTCTCTTTGCCTTCTCCTTCAAACTCACTTTGTCCCTGAGCTCATCAGTGCACCAACAGACACAATTTTTTCACACCCCTCCCTTATCCTCTGGCCTGTATGTCTTCAGATCCAAGCTGCACCATGACTCCCGCCTTGGGCATCTCCCTCAGCCTCTCAGGGTTTCTGTGTCTCTCCACAGCTTTAGGAGATCCTGGAGCCCTCTCCCACATGGCAGCATTCTTTCTTTGTGTGTTCCTTCTATGTAGGAACTTCTGCACAATGATTGGGGTCCATCTTGGTGCCTGAAATCTAATCAGAGGCACTTAACTGAATTAAAGAATTCTAACAAAGTGTGAGCTAATTGAAAGGTCCCTTATCTGAATCTAACCAAAATGATCTACATAGAAAAGGCTTACACACCAAGCAATGGGTTAGTATGAACATACATTTCCAGGGTCCACACAATACTCAAAGGAGGGTTTTAAAACATGGCACAGGGATCAGGAGGGATCTCCTAAGTCTGGGAGAATTGGGAACTCATAAAAAACTGGCTGTACTTTGGATTTGGCAATAATTGAGCAAAATGACCACTGTTGCACTGTGAAGTGGAACACTTCCTATAAATAACAATTCCCAGGAGAAAAACTTAATGGAACCTTTATTAACGGCTGGGGAGTGCTCTTTAGTAAGAGTCACGCCTAAAATCTGGAGGCTGCAGCCTTTATAGACTTTCTTCCCATGCACGCCAAACTTTCCCGAGCATGCCAAGAGACAGGATTGGTAGGTTTAAACATATACATTTCTATATATGGTTCTGAGCAAAACAGGCAAGCAGAGTTACAAAAGTGGATATTTGCCATTAACATCTCAGTGGGGTTGGGGGAAGTAATATACCTTTTCCCAGCACAAGTGGCACCATTCCGGCATTAGGCCTGCAATTCTCCACTAGGCCTGGATTGTGTCCGTGTTTTTAACCACCACACATATTTTATAAGCTTGGGGTTCCTGCTGGGGAGAATTGTTGTGATCTTGTTTCCTTTTCATTCTCTACTCCTGTAATGGCATTAGTCAAACCATTGACTCTGCATCAGTAGAAAGAGGCATGTAGTGAGAGTGTAGCACCATTAGTTTTACTGCCTGTATTCTTTTTTGAATATAGCAAGTGAGACAGTTAATGAAAAGAGAGCCCACTAGAAATCCCAGCATAATGAGGACAAGTGGGACTGCAGCAGGAGTGATTAAGTTTGTTAGCCATGGAGACCACGAATACAGGCTTTCATACAAGTTTGTACTTTTGTTCTGAGTTCTTCTTATTCCTGTGGCCTATTTCTGACTAATGAGAAGCTTTCCTTTATCACTCCTCAGTGCTTAGGGGATTAGGCAGAGCCAGCAATCATTGGTGGCATTTGACTGGCTCTCATTTAAGAAAGTGTAGACAGAGGACAACATTGACAACAAGGGGGTTCTGGGGGGTTTTTGCTTGAGGGACTGTAAGGGTCCTGGTTTTCTTTTGGGTGGAATTACCAGTTCTGGGTTAAGGAGAATGTCCGAGTTGGGGCCCACCAGATTGGGTGGAAGGGTTTTTAGAATACCCCATTGGATGGTAAACTCAGCTCTGGGGTCTTGACCAACTATATATAGTCCAAGGCCCCATGTTTTCTCTCCTTCCCAGACATTGTTGAACCCATTATTAATATGGATGTGGATGCGGTTACCGGACCCTATGGTTGGGTTCTGGGGCTGTGCTCCCCTGAAGAAGCTGATGGCAGTATCTCTGGAAGCTCAGATGCATGTTTTCAATTTCTATTCCCCACGACTTTTACTGCCATGGGCACTGTGAGAATCACCACATATGGCCTGGTCCACCATGATAGACTGTTCCAGCTTGGAGCTTTGGTACCCAGACTAGATTTCCGGGATGCACCTGAAATAAAGGAGGGTTGGAACATGGGTGAGGGGGATGGGTTTCTTGGAACATTCGATTGGCCATTTTCCTAATCCAGTCCAGTTCCTTTAGAGTAGAGAAAAGATATTGGTTGTCATATTCAGATACTTTTCCCAACCCCAACTTGGGTAACAGGGTTGGGGGACTGCCAAATAATATTTCATAAGGCATAATGTCCTACACATAAGGGGTACATCTTGCATTAAGGAGGGCAAAATGTAGGAGACTCACCCAGTTTTTACCAGACTCCAGAGTCAACTTGGTTATGGCTTCTTTCAAGGTGTGGTTCATCCTTTCAACCTGTCCTGAACTTTGGGGCTGAAATGCACAGTGAAGTTGCCAATTTATACCCAGGGCTTTACCCAATTGTTGAATCACCTGTGCTCTGAAGGCTGGACCGTTAATGACCCTATTCTAAGAAGAAGCCCAATTCTCAGAATGATTTGTGCTATCAGCTTCTAAACTACTACTGTGACTCTTTCGTTTTTAGTCAGGTAGGCTTCCACATATCCCAAAAACGTACCTACCAGCACCAGCAGATGTCTATACCCATATTTCCCTACTTTATTTCAGTAAAGCTTATCACCCAGTGTTCCCCTGGTTCCATCCCTTGGAACTTAGTTCCTACTGGAGTTTGAGAACCTCCTCTTTGATTTACTCTGCACAGACTTCACATCTTGATGTGATGCTTTTGCTGATTTTAGACAAACCTGGGAAATAAAATCTCTTTTTATTAGTTCTATTAATTTAGTGCTGACCATATGCGTGGTGTCATGCAGCATTTTGACTAATTGCCTTCCAACTGCTTCGAGAAGATATGTCCTGCCATTGGGCAGGATTAAACAACCTTCTGGGGAAATTTTAGCTCCTAGACCTTCCTCTTGCTTGACATCATCTGGGGAGTAGCATAGAACCGGGAGTTCCCAGCTAGGGACTGTCAGGAGCATTTGGACAGGGGTGGGTGGTAGGAAGGTGGTGGCTTGTGTGAGTTTCTCTGCTAGTCGGCTGCTTTCAGCCTGCAGGGAGTTTCCCTTCTGGTGTCCGTTGCAGTGAATAATGGCAACTCGGTCAGGGAACCAAATGACTTCTAATAATGCTAGGATTCAGCTCCACTTTTAATCTCTTTTCCTCCAGATGTTAGGAATCCTCGCACTTGGTACAGTGCACCATGTACATGTGCTGTAGCAAAGGCATAGTGACTGTCTATGTAAATATTGACAGTTTGGACTTTTGCCCATCTTAAAGCCTGAGTAAGGGCTATTAGTTCAGCCCATTGGGTGGAGGTGCCATGGCTTGAAATTGAGCCCTTATAGTTTTGGGTGACTCTACTACAGTTTCCTCCATGTAACAGATTCCATCCTTAACAAAATTGCTTCCATCTATGTAGAGATTATGGGAAGCCTCCTACAAAGGCACATCGCTGAACTCTGGACAAAGCCCCATCAGGGTTTCCAGCAAGTGTAAGCAGTTGTGGGCTACTGGGGGGGGGCACTAGAGTCAGGGAGCAGGGTGGCCAGATTTAATGCCTCCATTTTTGTGAACACCACACAGTGTTGCCTCAACAATATCACTTGATATTGTGTGATTTTGGCATTAGATATCCAGCTGTCTGGGGGACTTTAGAGGTGGGCTTCTAACAAATGTGGGGCCGTTACCACCAGATTTTGGCCAAAGGTTAACTTAGAGGCTTCCTTAACTAAAAAGGCAGTGGCCTTGATGTCTCAGAGAGTTGGGCCATCTGGCAGCTACATAGTCCAATTTTTTTTGAGAGGTATGCTGCTGATCGGTGCCAAGTTCCAATGTACTGGATTAAGACTCCTTTACCAACCCCATGACTTTCATCAATGAATATATGAAAGGGTTTGAACGAGTCAGGTAACCCGAGGATGGGGGCACTCACCAGAGCTGTCTTCAGGCATGTAAAAGCTTCCTGCTGCTTGTTGGTCTACAACAAGTCACTTCCCTTGCCCACTGTGGTGGCGTAAAAGGGCTTAGCAAGTTCTGCAAATCTAGGGATCCACAGTCTGCAATATCCCACCATGACAAGAAATTCACGTATATGTTGTTTCGAGGTTGGCTCACGGATGCCCAATACAGCTTGTATCCTGTCACATGAAAGTCACCCCTCCCCGTTTTCTAAGATGTATCCAAGATATGTTACAGTGTGGGAACCGAGCTGAGACGTTTTGGAAGATTCACGTTATCCCATTTCTGCTAAGGCTTTGAGTAAGCTGAGAGTTGCCCCTTTGCAAGAGTCTGAGTTCAATGCATCTAGAAGGAGGTCATCTACATACTGAAGTAGGGACACCAGGATGCTGCTCTATGAAGGGATACAAATCTCGCCCCAGAGCCTCTCCAAACAAGGTGGGATTGTTTTTGAATCCTTCGGGAAGCCTGGTCCATGTCAGCTGCCCACATCCCCTGGGCCGAGGGTCTTCAAAGGCAAAAATAGGCTGGGTAACTGGTGCCACAGGTATAGAAAAAATTCATCTTTTAAATCCAGTACAGTGTTGGTAGTATATTCCAGAGGGAGTTGGCTTAGAAGTGTGTATGGTTTAGGGATGGCAGGGTGTATTGTTTGAACCCTCTTATTTACTTCTCTAAGATCCTGTACCATCTGATAGTCTGTGTTCCCCGGCTTTTGCACAGGAAGTAAGGGGGTGTTCCATGGGGACTGGCAAGGAACAAGAACACCTGCATTGAGTAGATGGTTGATGTGGG
>JAKSZT010054075.1:1994364-2007441 GCA_026826555.1 Tolypeutes matacus
GCCTCAAATGTGTTTTTGACTTCACCTATTGTGTCTTTCATTCCTATAAACTCTGTTACTTTTCTCTTCAAGATTTCAAATTCTTCTTTGCATTCGCTCAGTTTCTTCTTCTTTTTTTTTTTAAGATTTTATTTATTTATTCATTTAACCCCCCTTGCTACTTGTGCTCGCTGGGTCAGCTAACCATGCCATGCGGGTGGGCTTGCCTTCACCAGGAGGCCCCGGGAACCGAACCCGGGGCCTCCCATATGGTAAACGGGAGCCCTACTGATTGAGCCACAGCTGCTTCCTGCTCAGTGTCTTCTTGATGTCATTTATCTCTTTAACTTTATTTCCTTTCATCTCATTAATTTGATTTTGGAAATTTGTGCTCATTTCATTGATTAGTTCTCTCAAATTCTGCAGCTCTTCTGGTACTTTGATGTGTTCCTTTTCTTGAGCCTTGTCTTCTATTTTCTTCTCATGGCTCATAACTTTTGTTGGTGTTTAGGCATCTGAATTGGTTGTATTTTACTTAGATGCTCTATCTCTTTCTCATTAATAGGGTATTAGTGGCAGGAGGATGTGAGTTACAACAATTCTTTGATTTTTGCTCATACTTGACTGTTAGGATTGTCCGGGAGGTTGCTCAAAACTGGGTACTGGACCCAGTTATTGGTTGTAGGTTCGTTTCCTAGGTCCTTGGGCAGGGAGGCTATAGAGGCCAGGAAAATCCTCTTGTACTTATTAATTTTCTTATGGGCACTTCCTTTGTCTGCCAGGAGATAGCGCTCATTGGCAGCTCACAATTCAATGCCTAGTTGGAGTGTAATTTTTGTGAGACAGACCAGATCAATGTGGTAGAACTTCCTGTCTGGGGGCTAAAAGCCTTGTAATTCAAACTTTATGAGACAGTTCTCCAGTCTCCTATGGTAGCCCCCTCCCTTTCCCAGCTAGGAAATATTTACTCTCCCCTCTGAACCCTCAACAATCAATCCCTGTTAGTAGAAGAGGAGAATGGGAGATTTGTATATCTTTAGCCCCTTGCAGGATCCAAGGCAAACAATGGCACAGCCCCACCTGGCCGGGAAGGGCTCTTAGGACAGGGCAGACCAAACCTGCTAGTTGAAGCAGGGTCAGCTCCAGGCTCTCTCCCCCCCCCTCTCCTGTGGAGTCCTCTACAATTAGTACAGGCTACAAGAGAAGGAGGTGGTGAGGGTCGGATTTCTCCAGTCCTTCCTAGGGTCCCAGGGCAAATCGCTGTGTGGTCATGTCCACTGGGCTCCACAGCCCAAATTTGCAGGTCAGAACCTGAGTCAGCCTAAGGTTGTGTCCCTCTCTCTCTCCCTTTTCTGGGAGTGGTATTTCCCTGGAGCCCCCTTTGTCTGTAGTCGCAGGCCCAGAGTCACCAGAATTCTAAAGGGTGTCAGGGAGGGTGCTGGCAAGAGCAGCATATGTTGGTTCCAACTCACGGTCCTGGTTCTGTCATTGTGATTTACCTGTTTTGTCCCACTCTCCTCTTGTGGTGTGCAGACTGCCCCTGCTGTCGTAAACCCTTGAAGATCTATTTTGGGGTGGTGTCACCCTGTTCTCTAGCTATGTTTCTGGAGAAGATATTCCCACATCTTACTAGTCTGCCATCTTCCCGGAAGTCACAAAGTTATTTGATTTTACCCATCTGTAACAGTATGTATTTCACTTCTTCCTGAAGGATTGAGATGAATTAAATCTCAGGGCCTCGGCAATATCCACTGCTTTTGAGAGAACACTTAGTGTTGAAATTTTCCATTCTGTTGTAATATAATCAGTTCTTTGGAAAAGAAATTAGGGACTTTCAGTTTTGTAGCCTCCTATTGCCCCCCCCCCCACAACCCAGGCAAAATCTGTGCACTCTGGATCTGGGAATGGGAATAATGGCACACTTCTCAAGTTCGACACCTGATTTTGGAGCTAAGATTTTGTGAAGAAAGAACAGTATATTGAATGCATCTTGGGACCATTCTAGAGACCAGTGTATTGGTGGTCAGCACCCTATTTTGCTCAACGGTGGCCACACCCCAAGTACAGCCACTGCTTCATGAGTTTCCATTTTTCCCAGATTTAGAAGACCACTCCTGAACCCTGTGCCCTGGGTTAATGCCCTCATTTGAGTTAAGGCCTTCATTGAGTCTTGAAAAATATGGTCTTATTGACCCATTTCTGTGTGTGTAAGCCTTTTGAATGTAGGGCGTTTTGGTTAGATTCAGATAAGGGACCTTTTGATCAGGTCAATTTTTGTTAGATTGCTTTAGTTTAGTTAAGGGCCTCTGATTAGATTTCAGGCACCAGGATGGACCCCAATCATTGTATTGAAGACTTACATACCAGAAACACAAAGAGAAAGATTGCTGCCATATTTACCTGCCATGTGGGAGAGGGCTCCAGGATCTCCTACAGATGTGGATAGACACAGAAACCTGAGTGGCTGAGGGAGAGGCCAAAAGCTATAGTCATGGAGCAGCTTGAACCTGAAGACATCCAGGCCAGAGGAGAAGAGAGAGGTGTGAGCAATTGTGTCTGATGTGCCACTGCTGAGCTCAGAGAGAAAGTGAGTTTGGAAGAGAAGGCAGAGGGAAACAGGCAGGCCCAACATTTTGCCTTGGCAGGAGTCCACGAGCAGCTGACCCTTGCTAAGACAGTATTTTTGATGATGCCTTGATTTGGACATTTTGACAGCCTCAGAACTGCAAGCTTTAACCTTAATAAATTCCAGTAAAAGCCAACCTATTTCTGGTATTTTGCATTGGCAGCACTTGGCAAACTCACACAGTTAGGGACACAGTGTTGGAGAGCTGACCTTTTCCCAAATGGCATTGTGATGCTGCTTCCCAGTGAAGTCACCTGTAAGCTGTGTGTGTCTCCACAGTAGGCAGGAATGTGTACTGGTAAGACAGAGGAGGAAGTGGTCTTCACAAGCAGGCCTACAAGACAGGAGTCAGGCAGGGTATCACATGGTTTGGGGACTAGTCTAAAGTTACATATTCCTGCCTCAGATAATGATTGGACAGGTGGACTGGGGCAGATAAAAACATGGGACCTGGGATCAGGTTCAGCAGATGAGTCAGAGCACAGACAGTTAAATTTCTGCTCCTGCACCTTTTGTCCTTACCTCTTTCCCTTGGCCTCCAGGGTTAATGCTCTGAGGAGGCTGCTCTTACTGTACCCCTCCTGGTTCTCAGGCACAGACTCAGGTCTCCTGCTTCCAGGTGCACATTCACATTCTCCAATCTTGGGGCAACTAAAAAAGGGCAATACCATGACGAAAACTGTTGGTGCCAGGAAGGAAATTTCAAAATTCACATTACAGCATTGGATACAGCAATAGCATCAACAGAATGAGGAAGATTAGGCCAGTGACCTTAATAAATAGTAAGGGAATCCCAGAAAGTCCTGGGACCTAGGGCAGAAAAGAATAGAAGTAAGGTTGTGAGATAGTGCCATGTTGGCAGAAAACCTCAGAGTGTGCAGATGCCAGATATTTCTCAGACTAATTAAATATAAAATTTTCATCATATTTTGAACAGAGTTCAAAATGATGCAGACCTCTTCAATCCCAGAAGAGAACGGAGGGTTTGGAGCGGAAGAAGCTGATGAACAGCTGAAGAAGCAGGAATATAACAAGTGTTCACTGCAATTCTCCAAGCCATAGAAGGACTGTTTTGTTTGGGAACCAAACTTTTAGAGCCCCAATGAAAACCATCATCATAGGTTGTAGATGCGCAAAGGAGGACCAGGAGAAAGCCCTGCTCAAAACTCACAGCCTCAGTTAGTGATGTGAGTCACTCTAGCAGGTCTTCACTGGGGAGTAAGCTTTTATTATTAAAGTAAAGAAAGTCATTTTATCCTAAGATAAAATAACTAGTTATTAAAACAAAGTAAAATGTGGGACAAAACCGGCATAAAAATAAAAGTGCAAAAGGCTTATGAAAAAGGAATTTTTGTGGTCAAAGATAAGTAAAATTTAAGCAGTCTATCTATAAAATTTAAAAGCTTTAATGTCAAACAACGTAATAATATAAAGTTAAAGTGTTATTCTTTCTCAAAGATTCTCAAGCCAGTTGTCTGTTTTAGTAAAAGTTTGCAAATTTTCTCCCCAAAAATCGGTATGCATACTTACCTAGCAGGGGAGATACAATGATCACGAAGGTGGTTTTCCCAGGGCGAGGCTTATCCATTGCACTCCGGATGTGCTGATCCCTGCGATTTCCCCAAATGTGGTAATCTCGACTGCATAATTTGTGGTAGTGAGGGACTGCGTTCAAGCTCTCCCCTGCAAAAAAAAAAAAAAAATGACAAAAGAAAAATAAATAAATAAAAGAAATAATTTTGCAATAAAGCAAGTCAGTTTTATCAAAATAGCTTCTTGTACTTTAAACTTATTGTTTCCAAGAAGAAACAGGTCTTATCACTTTAAAAGAGAACACAAGGTTTGAACCTGCTTTCTCAAAGTCAAATCCTGAAAGATAGCTTTTATTTCAAACTGTCACAAATAACTTGGTCTTTTACCTAAAAAAACAAGTAAAATACTAAAAATAGTTATGTTCATGTGATATCAGTTTAATGAAATATTTAAAACTGTTGTATAATTAAATGAATTTTTCTAATTTTTAGCAATTAAAGTTATATGAATAAAAAGTTGATATGAATACTTTAAAAGTGTATAAAATTTCTGAATTTTTAATATTGTTTCAATTATATTTTATTTAATGTTTCATTAAATAAAATATAATGTTATTAATAATAATTTTTATTTATAACTACAAGAAGAAAGCAGCCATTAAAGGCTGACAGGGTAGTGTATAACAGTAAATTTTAGTAAAATAAAATAACACTACTGCAGCATGCAGTGGACCCAAATATTGCTCGTTTGTTGCAAAAAATTAATATCCAGTTATGTCACTTTCACTTTGTTTTAAAACTTGCTTAAAATTTCTTTTATATTTTCTTAAACAATTCAAGCCAGCCCACATTCCCCTTCCTGTAAAATAGCCAACAATAAATCAAGTTTATATTAACACTGTAAGCAACAGCCCCAATTCTAATTATAATGTTAACAGCAAAACCAATGCAAGTATTAAAATTACACATTAATGTATTACCCCACACCCCAAATAGGAAATACTAATTTGTTTTTACCTATGGTTAAACTATACAAAATTTAAAAGATTGAGGTCATTCTAATCATGCTACTAAGAATCTTAAATGCTTAAGAAATGAAAGTTTATTCATTGGATGTCTGTTGTTGTATAATCTACTGTAGATATAAATTATGTATAATATACTTAAATATTACTCAAAACTTCAATACAATACATTGCATATATAAATAATTTAATAAACTGTTTGTTACACATAAAGGTCTTTTATTAAGTATAAATATAAATCTTTTGTTTTAAATTTGAACAGTCCTGAAACTAAATATCTTAAAAAAAAAAAAAAGGTTTAGTAATTATTGTTCAAGCCTAAAATCAAGCATCATGCAGAAATCTTTATTAATCAACAAACCAATGCCTTGCTAGTTAACACTTTTCACATTTCAGGAAAAATAATGGAAATTAAAATAGTAAGCACATGAAGGACGTTTTGTAACAAATTAAAAATATAAAGTGCATTTCAACAAGGGTTGTATTCCTCCCTTGGGGAGCTGGCCATTCTCCCAGGGATTGATGCATAAACATTAAAATGTACGATCGAGAGAGTGATGTGTTCCTTCCTGAGGATCCTAGCCCCTTCCTTGGGAATTAGCAAAATATTCACAAATTGGCCTCTATAATAATTTCAAATTCATTAATCCTAAACGCAGTCAACCAGAACTCTAGTACCAGTTGCTACTTAAACACTTCCCAATTCAAAGCTAAATATTGGTAATTATATAAATAAAACTGCTCTATTTATCTGTCATTCTGTAACTGTTCAATATTGACTTAATCTTTTAATTGGTTATGTTATTTGTTTTTCACTCTAATTGTCAATAAAAGTTTATTAAATTAAATATATATTAACATTTATCTTGTATCTATCCAGGACTATAGCCAAAAATAAGCCAATAATATCAGGGTATCCCAAGATTTAGTAAGCCTGTGAATATATGCATGCTTATCATAAAAAATTAACACTTAAATCTGTATAAATGCTGCCAAACAAAAAAGGTGGAAATGGTGAGGTGTGAGAACAATTATATTAAGCATTATTTACAATAAATTTTTTCAGCCAAAGTTCAGAATCATATACATCAGCAGCAGAGCATTTCTGGCAAAAATCAGGCAATAATACAGAAACAAATATTGTACAACTAGTTTACTGAAAGCATAAAAGTAATAATAATGGGATAAGGCCAAAGTTAAGTTAGGATATATGGACAAGGTTTTGCTCTTATCGTTACAGATAAAAGAGACCAGCTTTGGGTCCTGTCCAGACACCTGAAACCTAGACATAAGCAAGCCGAAGAAGCTGACAGAAAAAGCAGAAAAGAAGGTAACTTCTTAAAGACAGAATGTCACTCTAACACAGTTATTCCTTTCTATGCTTACCTTGAGAACCACAGTAGTAAGAAGTGCACTTTCACATAATTGTACATATTGGGCTTATATTAATAATTCACCTCTTTTAGAATTGTTAACTTGGGGGGACAAATCCTACCCTGTTTATACTAATCAGTCTGCATTTTCCTTGGCCCGTTGATTCGTGCTTCCCCTAAAACCTGATAAGGAAGGGAAATTTATTGAAAATTTCCTTTTTTTGAATGACCTAACTGCATAGGATCCATTGATCCATGTATAGAGCCCCAAAATCATAGTATAAAGTGATAAGTGGCATACATACCATGTTTCATCTGAGGTTGTGCTCTTTAATAATTCCTATAGAATTGTAAAGAATCGGACCCTTTTAGGGATACCGAAACCTAATGTAAACACAACCATAAGTTAAAAAATTAGTAATTCAACAAAAACAACTAATGAAAGCTATCATAATTTTTAGAATATTGGGGATGTCACAAGTATAAATATGTCACTAAATAGGACTCATCAGGGAAGATTTATCATACAAGTATGGGACACTAAACTTAACAAAACTAAAAATTATTTCTGGAATGTATTTTTGGGAACTAGCCCAATTTTTGAATGGCAAGGCAATAAAACTTATATTAGCAATTTAAAAAGAAAATCCACTTAATTTCTTAAAGTATTTGTACAGGATCCCATTGTTTTTATAGTAGGAACAGCAAGCATTAATCAAACATGATTTTTCTGAGGCAATTGCTCCCTTTACAATTGTGTATCAAAGTGTGATTTACAGGAAAGTTCTTTTGTGGTACAAATAGTACATCCATGTCATCAATTCACATGAATCACTGCTGGCAGTCTTCCCCTGAGAATGAAATCCTTTGGAACTTTCTAAATCATTATTTGAATAGAACCAAATGTTTAATTGGATTAATTATAGCTGCTGTATTAGGGCTTATATGTATTATTACAGCATCTGATGTGGCAAGAACTGCCATACATGAGAATACACAAACACGACAATATGTTAGAAATTGCCATCATAATGCTAGTGTGTTATGGCTTAGTCAGGCATATATTGAGAGCATATTAACAATAGGCTTAATGACTTAGAGATGGCTGTTACACAAATGGAAGATCAGGTATATAATTAAATTTAAAACAAGGTTCGAAGTGTGATTGGAATGAAACTGCTTTGTGTATCACTCCTCTCTCAAGCAATGATTCCCATTATGAATGAGAAAAAAAATTAAAAACCACTTAATAGGTCATCACATAAATTTATCTATAGAAATTACAGATTTGCAAAAGATTTTGAGCATGTCTCAGAATCAACTTACTTCACTTTCAGGTAGCAAATCATGGCAATCATTGACAGATCAATTAAATAAAATAAAACCCCTACATTAGTGTAAATCAACCTCTGTACTTACTAACTTCAGTGTGATGACCATTGGCGCTCTGCTACTCTTAACTGTATTAGGAGGCATTCACAAAACCCTGCCATCCTGAATTAATTGGGCTGAAAAGGACAGTCATGCCAATAACTTGAATCTGATTAAAACACTTAACTCTCCAACCACTGTCCATGGTGCTTGGCTGGTGGCCAGTGATGGGCATGACCTTCAGAGGAGGGCAACGTAACACAGGCACAGTCACCTTTTACCAAAAACAAAAAAGGTTGAATTGTAGGAAAAGATGCTGACAGCCAGAGCATAAAGGGTTAAGCATTTAAAAAGCATGCTTGCTGGTGGAGAAACATTAGTAAATATCTCCCAGGACAGTGTAAACTGCAAACATCAGTAGGAGGAGGCAGAGCAGAATGAACACACCACAAAGATGTTATTGTCTGAATTCTCAAGAAAGATAGTCTGGGAACACAGAAACAGGCAGCACTCTCACCTACTAAGCAGAGGAACTAGTGAAGGACGCCCTACTTTTATTATCAGCTTTGTAGTATAAAAAGCAGCTTCAGCCTAAATAAACTTGCCTGTATTCCACGTGGAGTGAGGTTCCCTGGTCCCTAACATTCTTTGGATCATTCCAGGCACCGTCTACCTCCACATTGAATTACAACAGACTGCTTTTTAATTCACTCCAATTTTTCTTAGTATATTAAATCAGAAATGATCCTTTCATAATTAGATGATATACTTCTAATCTCAAGGATTTTAAAAAATTAGAAAATTTATACACATTTTTAAGTTTTAATAAAAATTTTTTTTCATATGTGATAGGGTGTGGGTTGGATGAAACTAGAGAATACATGTATTTACAAACAGAAATGTGTTTGTAACGAAAGGCTTGTAAGTGAAACTATATCCACTTCCACAACAGGAAAGACTTAAGATGAAGGCAGAGAAGGTAAGAAGTTGGGAAAATATGTTCTCTGACGGCAAGCATTGTTTCCTCAAAATAAAACAAGGAATTTGCATCATGCTTACCTAAGCATGAGGGAATCTATGTAAGGTAAAAGAATGAAGACAATGTGTTTTGCCAGTTTGACCCACATGGTGGTCCTCCCCTTTAATTGTAATGAGTGTGAAGTTTTCTTGGAAATTCATACTCATGAGATACCAAAAAATGAATCCTTCTGAGAAACAATTTGGGATTTCATGAATTTGGGAAAGCTAGAGTCACATGAAAGAAACTTGCAGGAGTGAAACCTTGTGGTATATAAAGAATATTGGAAATCCTTCATCCAGGCATTAAATCTCACTCAGCATGAAATATTATACATTAGTTAGTATTGTAATGAACATGGGAATGTTTCCATCTGAAACAAAACCTCATGGAATATGAGAAAATTCAAACTAGAGAGAAACCATATGAGTGTCCTAAATGTAGCCTGATCTTTACAGTCATTTTTTACTCCTCATTTAAAAGCCATACAGGGGAACAAGCATAGAAATTTTATACATGTGGGAAACTTTTCAACCTAAGAGAAAACCTCTTTATTCATCAGAAAATTATTACTGAAGAGAACTGATATATATGTGGGAAAGCTTTAATTCAAATGTCAAATCTCAGGTCCAAAAGGTTTCCTAGTGCACAGAAACCTTATAAATGTAAGACATGTAAAAAAGCCTTTCAGTACAAATCATATCTCACAGAACATGAAAAATCTCATAGTGGACAAAAACAAAATGAATGTAAAGAATGCAGAAAAGCCTTCAGCCAAAAACAATTGTTCATTATGCATAAGAGTATTAATTCTGGAGAAAAACCCTATATATGTAATGACTGTGAAAAAGCCTTCAACCAGAAGGAAAACCTCATTAACCATTCGAGAATACATACTGGAGAGAAACCCTATGACTGTGATGGATGTGGGAAAGCTTTCATTCAGAAATCATGCCTCATTACACATCAGAGAAGACAAACTGGAGAGAAACCCCATATATATAAGGAATGTAGGAAAGCCATCAATAGCAAATCTTATCTCATTGATCATGAGAAAATTCATAGTGGAAGGAAACACTCTATATGTAAGGAATGTGGAATAGCCTTCAGCCAGAGGCAGTATCTCATTAAACATTAGAACATTCATACTGGAGAGAAACCCTGTGAATGTAATTAATGTGAATCTCCAAATAATCTCTACCTCCAGTCTTTGCAACTTGTTGCCAATCTTTTAAGGAAGCGGCTGTGTCTTCACAATTCAGTATGCCTTTCTCATCTTGGAAAAGTGCACTTGCAGTTTGTTCTGAGATCTGCTACCCCCACTTCTTCTTCCACACTCATCTGTGTTCAATTTGTTACCAATAATTTATGCATCACAACTCGATATTTCCCTTAGTTTATGTAAAGAAGGTCTTTCCACTTCTTTAAAATTATCCTGGTTGTTTTCACTGGTTCTTCAATCCATTACATTCTTGATAAGCATTAAAGAAATTACCAGTTTTAAAATAATGCTGCCCATTATTGTAGCATTTTCTTACAAAGCACCCCAACCATTGACATTTTTCCAGTTTCTTCACCTCATTCTGATGAGGATTCAAGTTTAACCGCCACTGGACTACAGTGGCCTGCTTTTTACTTAACTGCAATTTTCTTTGTTATTTTAAACTAGAAATGAAACTTTAATAATTAGATGATATACTCCTAATCTCAAGTATTTTAAGAAGTTAGAAAGCTTATTTATATTCTTAAGTTGTACTACAATATTTTTCTCAAATGAGATAGGGTGTGGGATAGATGAAACAAGAGAATGCATGTATTTTCAAACAGAAATGTGTATGCAAATGAATCTGCCATTGCAGATAATTCTGAGGAAGGAAGAATGGTAATTGAGGTTAGAGAAGGAATTTGGCTGTTTGCCATAACAGGCATAAATTATTTTTATACTCTTTGCAAAGATAATTTGGTTATACTTTAAAAGAAATTATGGAAATAGTGCACAATGAAATCATACACAGTGGTTCATTTGAAGATATTAATTTGTATCTGCAATAGTACTGGGGGGGGTCACTTTCCCTCATCCTTTGCAAATACAGCCGCCCATAAAGGAAAAGTTTTCACCAATCCAACTCCCTCCCCAGCTGCCTGGATTGGTGGAGGCCTCCCTCAGCAAGAGTGCGCATGGACCATGAGGAGCATGGATGTGACCATGTGAAGGCAACACTGCTCTCTACACGTGTCTAGTTAGAGAGCTGTTCACACCACAGAAGAAGGTGGACTTCCTGTGGCTTACTCCACAGTGAATACCTGCTAGATTGACTCACATCACTAAATGAGGCTGTGAGTTCTGAACAGAGCTTCCACCTGGCCCTCCTTTGCTCATGCACAACCTATGATGATGGTTTTCATTGCGGCTTTAAGAGTTTGGTTCCCAAACATAACAGTCCTTCTCTGGCTTGGAGAACTGCAGTGAAAACTTGTTATATTCCTGCTTCTTCAGCTCTTCATCAACTTCTTCCCATACAAATCCTACCTTCTCTTTTGGGATTGAAGAGATCTGCATCATTTTCAACACTGCTCAAAATGTTTTGAAAATTTTATATTTAATTAGTCTGAGAAATATCTGGTATCTGCATCATCTGAAGTTTTCTGCAAACATGGCACTATCTCACAAGCTTACTTCTATTCTTGTCTGCGCTAGGTCCTAGGACTTTCTGGGATTCCCTTAGTATTTATTAAGGTCACTGGCCTAACCTTGCTCATTCTGGTGATGTCATTGCTGTACCCAATGCTCTAATGTAAATTTTGACATTTCCTTCCTGGCACCAACAGTTTTCATCTTGGTATTGCTCTTTCTTTAGCTACCCCAAGATTGGAAAAGGTGAATGTGCAAAGGAAGCAGGAGATCTGAGTCTGTGCCTGAGACCCAGGAGGGGTACAGTAAGAGCAGCCTCCTCAGAGGGTCAATGCTGGAGCCCAAGGGAAGGAGGTAAGGGCAAAAGGAGCAGGAGCAGAAAGTTAAGTGTCTGTGCCCTGACTCATCTGCTGCACCTGATTCCAGGTCCCATGCTTTTCTCTGCCCCAGTCCACCTGGACAACCACAATCTGAGGCAGGTACATCATACTCAGGCATCTGTGACTTTAGACTAGTCCCTAAACCATGTGACTCCCCTGCCTGACTCCCTGTCTTGTAGAGTTTGCTGATGAAGACCACTTCCTCCTCCATTTTAGCAGTACTCCTTCCTGCCTAGTCTCAAGACACCCACAGTTTATAGGTAAATACATTGTGCAGCAGCATCACACTGCCATTTTGGAACAGGGCAGCTCTCCAACAGTGTGTCCCTAACTGTGTGAGTTTGCCAAGTGCTGCCAATGCAAAATTCCAGAAATAAGTTGGCTTTTATTGGAATTCATTAAGTTTAAAACTTACAGTTCTGAGGCTGTCAAAATGTCCAAATCAAGGCATCATAAAAATGCTGTCTTAGCAAGGGTCAGATGCTCCTGGATGCCTGCCAAGGCAAAATGTTGGGCCTGACATTTACCTCTGCCTTCTCTTCCAAACTCGCTTTCTCTCTGAGCTCAGCAGAGGCCCATAAGATACAATTGCTCACACCTCTCCCTTCTCCTGTGGCCTGGATGCATTCAGCTTCAAGCTGCTCCATGACTCTAGCCTCTGGTCTCTCCCTCAGCCATTCAGGTTTCCTCTGTCTCTCCATATCTGTAGGAGATCCTGGAGCTCTCTCCTACATGGCAGGGTAAATATGGCAGCAATCTTTCTCTTTGGGTTCCGTGTATTTAAGACTTCAACCCCATGATTGGGTCCATTCTGGTGCCTGAAATATAATCAGAGGCCCTTACCTAAACTAAAGCAATCTAACAAAAATGACCTAATCAAAAGTTCCCTTATCTGAATCTAACCAAAATGTCCTACATACAAAAGGCTTACACACACAGCAATCGGTCCGTAAGAATATACATTTCTGGGGTCAGCACAAGACTCAAATGAGGGCATTAGCCCAGGGAACAGGGATCAGGTGGGGTCTCCTAAGTCCAGGAGAAATGGGAACTCATGAAGCAGTGGCTGTACTTTGGCTGTGGCCATCATTGAGCAAAAAGGGGTACTGAATACCAATACACTGGTCCCTAGAATGGTCCA
>JAKSZT010054075.1:2007451-2024997 GCA_026826555.1 Tolypeutes matacus
AGATGAACTCAATATACAGTGTTTTTGCCACCAAATCTTAGCTCCAAAGTCAGGTGTGTAACTTGAGAAGTTTGCCATTATTCCCATCCTCAGATTCAGAGTGCACAGATTTTGCCTGGGTTGTGGGTGGCAGGACGGAGGTGATAAAACTGAAAGCCCCTAATTTCTACTCTAAAGAACTGATTACATTACAACAAAATGGAGAAATTCAACCCTCAGGGTGTTCTCAAAAGCAGTGGAGATCATCCAGGGCCTGAGATTTAATTCATCTAAATCCATCAGGAAGAAGTGTAATACATACTGTTACAGATGAGTAAAATCAAATAAAGTTCTGGGAAGATGGCAGACTAGTAAGACACAGGAATCTCTTCTCCAGAAAAATAGCTAGAAAACAGGTCAACACCACCCCAAAATAAATCTTCTAGGGTTTATGATAACAGGTGCAGTCTGGACACCACCCAGAGGAGAGTGGGGCAAAACAGGGAACTCATAACAACAGAACCAGAACCATGAGTTGGAACAAGCAATGGCTGCTGCTGTGGCCAGCACCCTACCCCACAGTCTTTAGAATTCTTGGGCCTCTGGGCCTGAAACTGCAGACAAAGGGGGCTCTAGGGATCTACCATTTCCCAAAAGGGGAAAGAGAGGGACATGGCCTTAGGATGACTCAGGTTGTGACCTGCAGATTTGGGTTGTGGAGCCCCATGGAGCTTTACACACAGCGGTTTGCCTTGGGACCCCAGTAAGGACTGGAGAAATCCGACCCTTGCAACCTCCCTTTCTTCTAGCATGTACTAATTGTTGAGGACTCCACAGGAGAGGGGAGAGAGAGCCTGGGGCTGATCCTGCTTTTGACTCACAGGTTTGTTCTGCCCTGTCCTGCGAGCCCTTCCAGGCTGGGTGGGGTTGCACCATTGTTTGACTTGGATCCTTCAAGGGACTAAAGATATACAAACCTCCCAATCTCCTCTTCTACTAACAGGGACAGAATGTTGAGGATTCAGAGGGGAAAGTAAATATTTCCTAGCTGGGAAAAGGGAGGGGGCTACCAGAGAAGACTGGACAACTGTCTCATAAAGTTTGAATTACAGGCTCTTAGCCCCCAGACAGGAAGCTCTACCACATTGATCTGATCTGTGTCACAACAATTACACTCCGACCAGGCATTAAATTGAGAGCTGCCAATGAGCGCCGTCACCTGGCAGACTAAGGAAGTGCACATAAGAAAATTAATAAGTATGAGAGAATTTTCCTGGCCTCTATAGCCTCCCTGCCCAAGGACCTAGGAAATGAACCTACAACCAATAACTGGGTCCAGTACCTAGTTTTGAGAAACCAGCAGGACAATCCTAACAATCAAGGTTTAGACAAAAATCAAAGAGCTGTGGTAACTCACAGCCTCCTCCCACTAAAACCCTATTAAAGAAAAAGAGATATAGCACCAAAGTAAAATACAACCTAACCAGATGCCTAAACAGCAGTAAAAATTATGAACCATAAGAAAATAGAAGACAAGGCTCAAGAAAAGGAACACATCAATGTACCAGAAGAGCTGCAGAATTTGAGAGAACTAATCAATGAGATGAGCACAAATTTCCAAAATCAAATTAATGAGATGAAAGAAAATAAAGTTAAAGAGATAAATGACATCAAGAAGACACTGAGCGAATGCAAAGAAGAATTTGAAATCTTGAAGAGAAAAGTATCAGAGTTCATAGGAATGAAAGACACAATAGGTGAAGTCAAAAACACATTTGAGGCTTACAACAGCAGACTCAAAATGATAGAAGAAAGAATAAGTGATACTGAAGACAGATCACCTAAAATTGAAGAGAGACTAGAACAGAGAGAGAAAAGAATGTAAAAAATTGAGCATGGGCTCAGAGAGTTGAATGACAACACAAAACATAACAACATTCATGTCAAGGGAGTTCCAGAAGGGGAAGACAAAGGAAAATGGGCAGAAAGTGTATTGGAGGAAAAATAGCTGAAAATTCCCAACTATCACAAAAGAGAAGAAGTTACATATACAAAGAGCACACCGTACCCCAATGAGAATAAATCCAAATAGACCTATGCCAAGATGTATACTATTCAGAATGTCAAATGTAAAAGATAAAGAGAAAATTCTTAGAGCAGCAAGACAAAAGCAAACAATCATGTACGAAGGATGTCCAGTAAAATTTAGTGCATATTTTTCTTCACAAACCATGGACAAAAGAAGACAGTGGTATGACACAATAAGGAAACTGAAAGAGAAAAACTGCCAGCTGAAAATCTTTATCCAGAAAAACTGTCCTTCAAATATGAAGGTGAGTATAAAACATTCAAAAAGAAACAGAAACTAAGAGAGTTTGTAAAGAAGAATCCAACTTTACAGGAATTATTAAAGGAAGCCTTAGAACCTGCAAGAAAAAGGCAGGGGAGAGAGGTTTAGAGGAGAGTGTAGAAGAAAGTAAAGCAGAAAGGATAACCAAAAGAGTAAAAAGAGAGACAAAAACAAGATGGCATATGAAAACCAAACAATAAAATGGAGGAAATAAATAGTGCATTTTCAGTCATATCATATCACTGAATGTGAATGGATTAAATTCCCCAATCAAAAGATATAGGCTGACAGAATGGATAAAAAAACACAAGCCATCCATATGCTGCTTACAATAAACTCACCTCAGACCCAAGGATACAAACCGGCTGAAAGTAAAAGGTTGGAAAATGATATTCCATGCAAATAATAAACAGAAAAGTGCTGGGGTAGCTATAATAGTATCAGGAAAAACAGACTTTAGATGCAAAAAAGATGATAAGAGATATAGAAGGCCATTATATATTAATAAAAGGGATGATCCTCCAGGAAGATATAACAGTCATAAATATATATGCACCTAACCATGGTACCCAAAAATATGTGAGCCAAACTCTGGCAAAACAGAAGGGAGAAATAGACATTTCTACAATACTTGTTGGAGACTTCAACACCCCTCTCACATCATTAGATAGAACAACTAGACAGAAGATCAAAAAAGGAAACAGTGAACTGGAAAAATATGATAAACATGTTAGACCTAACAGAACACTGCATCCAAACTCAGCAGGTTATACATTCTTCCCAAGTGCCCATGGATCTTTCTCCAGGATTGACCACATGTGAGGTCACAATTCAGCTCTCAATAAATATAAAAACATGGAAATTATACAAAACACCTTCTCAGATCATAATGGAATGAAACTAGAAATCAATAACAGGCAAGAAAGAAGTAAAATTGCAAATCTGTGGACACGGAGCAACACACTCTGAAATATTCAGTGGGTCAAAGAAGAAATTGCAAGTGAAATCAATAAATATATTGAGACAAATGAAAAGGAAAATACAACATATCAAAACTTATGGGATACAGTGAAGGCAGTCTTGAGAGGGAATTTATAGCCCTAAAAGCCTATTTTAAAAAACAAGAAAGAGCTAAACTCAAAGATTTAACTGAACAACTAAGGAAACTAGAAAAACAACAGCAGATGAATCCCAAAGCAAACAGAAGGAAGAAATAATAAAGACAAGAACAGAAATAAATGCAATTGAGAACAGGAAAACAATAGAGAAAATCAACGAAACCAAAAGCTGGTTCTTTGAGAAGATCAATAAAATTGACAACACCCTCGATAGACTAACAAAGAAAAAAAGAGAGTAGATGCAAACAAACACAATCAGAAATGAAAGGGGGGGGGATTTCAAATGACCTCACAGAAATAAATAGAATCATAAGAGGATATTATGAGAAACTATATGCAAACAAACTAGTCAACCTAGATGAAATGGACAAATTTCTAGAAACACATAACTAACCAACACTGACGCTACAAGAAATACAATAACTTAACAAACCAATCACAATTTAGGACATAGAATCACTCATAAAATATCTCCCAGCAAAGAAAAGTCCAGAACCAGATGGCTTCACAGGTGAATTCTACAAAGCATTTCAAAAGAATCAACACAAATCCTGTTTAAACTCTTCCAAAAAATTGAAGAGGAGGGAAAATTACCCAACACATTTTATGAAGCCAATATCATCCTAATACCAAAGCCAGATAATCATTCTACAAGTAAAGAAAATTACAGACCAATCCCTCTAATGAACATAGATACAAAAATTCCCAAGAAAATACTTGCAAATCGAATCCAACAGCATGTCAAAAGACTTATACATCACGACCAAGTGCGATTTATTCCTGGTATGCAAAGGTAGTTTGAAATAAGAATATCAATCAATGTAATACACCACATTAATGAATTGTAGGAATAAAATCACATGATTTTATGCAAAAAGTCATTTGACAAATCCAACATCCTTTTTGGATAAAAATACTTCAAAAGATAGGAATAAAAGGAAAATTCCTCAATATGATAAAAGGCATAAATGAAAAATCCACAGCCAACATCATACTCAATGAGGAAAGGTTGAAAGCTTTCCCTCTAAGATCGGGAACAAGACAAGGATGCCCACTGTCATCAATTTTAATCAACATTGTACTAGAAGTTCTGGCTAGGGCAATTAGACAAGACAAAAAAATTAAAGGCATCCAAATAGGAAAAGAGGAAGTAAAACTCTCACTTTTTGCAGATGACATGATTCTGCACTTAGAAAATCCTGAAATATCTACGACAAAGCTATTTGAACTAATAAATGAGTTCAGCAAAGTGGCAGGATACAAGATTAACACGCAAAAATCAGTAATGCTTTTGTGCGCTAGTACTGAACAACCTGAGGAAGAAATCAGGAGGGAAATTCCATTTTCAATAGCAACAAAAAGACTCAAAAACCTAGGAGTTAATTTAATCAAAGAAGTACAGGATCTATATGCAAAAACCTACAAAACAGTGCTGAAAGAAATGAAAAACACCTAAACAAATGGAAAGGTATTCCGTGTTCATGGATTGGAAGAATAAATATTGTGAAGATGTCAATCTTGTCCAAACTGATTTACATATTCCATGCAATATCAATTAAAATCCCAAGAGCTTACATACAGAATTAGAGAAGGCAATTATCAAATTCATCTTGAAGGTTAAGTGCACCGGAATAGCCAAAAGCACTCTAAAAAGAAGAGCTGTGGGAGGAATTTCACTGCCTGACCTTGAAACATATTACAAAGCTACAGTAGTCAAAACAGCATGGTACAGGCATAAATATAGACACATCGATCAGTGGAATAGAATTGAGAACTCAGAAATATACCTTCACCTATACAGTCAGCTGGTTTTTGACAAACCTACGAAGCCCACGCTAATGAGAAAAAACAGTCTCTTCAACAAATGGTGTTGGGAGAACTGGTTATCTATAACCAAAAGAATGAAAGAGCACCCCTATCTCTGCCCCTATAAAAGAATCAAGTCAAACTGGATCAAAGATCTAAATATAAAAGCCAGGACCATAAAACTACTAGAAGAATATGTAGGATAACAACTTCAAGACCTTGTAGTAGGTGGTGGTTTCTTGGACCTTACACCCAAAGCACATGCAACAAAAGAAAAAATAGATAAATGGGACCTCCACAAAATTAAGCACTTTTGCACCTCACAGGAGTTTGTCAGAAAGGTGAAAAGGCAGTCAACTCAATGGGAAAAATATTTGGAAATCACGTATCTGAAAAGGGTTTAATATCCAGGATATATGAAGAGATGTTACAACTCAAGAAAAAAAGACAAATGACCCTATTAAAAACTGACAAAAGCCTTGAATAGATATTTCTCCAAAGAAGAAATACAAATGGCAAAAAAAACATATGAAAAAATCCTCAACACACTCATGATTAGGGAAATGCAAATCAAAACAATAATGAGATATCATTTTTCACCTATCAGAATGGCCACTATTAAAAAAGACAGAGAACTACAAGTGTTGGAGAGGATGTGGAGAGATAGGAACACTTCTTCACTGTTGGTGGGAATGCAGAATGATACAACCACTGTGGAGGACTGTTTGGCAGTTCCTAAAGAAGTTGAATATAGACTTGCCAAATGACCCTGCAATACCACTATTGGGTATATAACCAGAAGAACTGAGAGAAGTGACACGAAGAGACATCTGCACAACGATGTTCATAGCAACATTATTCACCATTGCCAAAAGTTGGAAACAACCCAAGTGTCCATCAACAGATGAATGCATAAACAAAATTTGGTCTATTCACACAATGGAATATTATGCAGCTGTAAGAAGAAATGAAGGCGTAAATCATGTGGCAAAATGAATGAAACTGGAGGACATTATGTTGAGGGAAGCAAGTCAGACACAAAAGGACAAATACTGTACAAATGCACTACTATGAACCCAATATATTGTGTAACATATGGTTTGATCCAAAAAAACTTTATATGCATCCATTACATTTAATTGAGAAATGCATATATTTATTCATCTCTGTTTAAGTTGTAGTATTTAATGTTTATATTTTCAATTATTAAATGTACAAATAGTTTCAAAAAAATAAAAATAGAAAAACAAGCAGATAAACAACAACCAAAAAAACTAAGTTTGCCAGAAGGAACTGATTTAAAAGAAATGTAAAAGAATATTCTTAAGGCAGAAAGAAAATAATCGTAGAAGATTCAAGGTTCAGGATGGATTGAAGAACAATATCTGTTAATCAAATTCATATACCTTAAGGACAATTGAATTGATACAGTAATAGTGATATCCATGGCCTAGGACATCAATAAAGTGTTAAAATACACCATAGAATAATATGTAGCATTAAATGGGTAAATGGATATGTAGCAGTTTGATATCGTTATGTATTCCATAAATATATATTGGATTATGCTTGTAAACTGGTTTCTTAATCTGGGCATGAATAAGTTATGATAAGGGCATAGACTGGGCCAAAGTCAGTAGGGTGTGGTGCCCTCCCCTTGGTGGTTGGGGTCTCAAACATAAAAAGACATGGCAAAAGACAGAACTGGAGTAGTTTTGATGTTGTTTTTCTGATGAGCAAGGACAGAAGGCCCCAGAGAAAAGAGACAAGCATGTCACTTGACAGCTCAGAGATGGACTTGTAACGAGAGGCAAAGTTTAGAGAGCTTCATAGTCTACAGCTGACCTTGAGGAGGAAACAGAGGAGCTGAGCCCAGAGAGAAATGCAGCTGTAGGGAGAGAGGAACCCAAGAAACCTGAACCCTGGCAAATGTCGGCAGCTGTCTTGCTCCAAGTTGGGGTATCAGATTTTGGGGAAGGAAGAAATTTATGCTTTATGGCCTGGTAACTGTAAGTTTCTACCCCAAATAAACACCCTTTATAAAGACCCAGAGATTTCTGGTATTTTGCATTAGCACACCTTTGGCTGACCTAATACAGGATATACAATATTTTAAAATACGTTATTTGGCCAGTCAATAATAAATAATAAGTGCAGATTTGGAAAGGCAAGCAAAAGTGATATAATTTCCGTGGTAATCTTTAAATAATATTAAATAATGTATCTAATCCAAATAAATAGAAGAAAAAATTGAACAAAAATAGTCAGTCCAACACAAAATATTCAGGATTTCGTGGGTTGCCATGATGGCCTTTGACCTGGGGCCACCTTACTCATGCATCTTTGGAAGCTGCACCTTTCTTATCCTTCAGAAGCCTGAAGGTTCCAGGGTTGATTTGTGTACTGTGGTTTTGTCCCCATGATAAATCAAGTGCTGTATCGCTTCCCCATTTCCTACTTATGAAGTCACCAAACTGGATGTGATGCTCATTTGAAGCCAGAAGAATCATGAATGAAAGAACAAATAAAATGGAGATATCTTTGCACTTCCCAAATTGGACACTTAGATGATTGATATTGGATCTTTTCTCTTTTCTCTTGAATACACTTAATGCTATAAATTTCCCTCTAAGCCCTACTTTTCCTGCACCCAACAAACTATGAAGAAGCATAGGACACTAAGAAGCATAAAGAACCACATAACAAAAGGCTTTTGAGTGAAGCTATATCCACTTTCACAACAGTACAGACTTAAGATGAAGGCAGAGAATGTAAAAGAGTTGGGAAAATATTTTCTCAGACTGCAAGCATTGTTTACTTAATATAACATTTCTAGGAGTGTAACTTCATCTTAAATGAATTTCCATTAGGCTTACCTAAGCATGTGGGAAGGTATGTAAGGAGAAAAGAATGAAGGCAATGAATTTTACCAGTTTGCACCACATGGTAGTCCTCCCCTTTAAGTGTAATGAGTGTGAAGTTTTCTTGGAAATTCAACCTCATGAGATACCTGAGAATTAATCCTTCAGAGAAACCATTTGGGATTTCATGAATTTGGGAAAGTTAGAGCCACATCAATGAAACATATAGGAGTAAAACCCTCTGTATGAAAGGAATAGTGGAAATCCTTCAGCCAGGCATTAAATCTCTTGGAGCATGAAATATTCATACATTAGTTAGTATTGTAACGTACATGGGAATACTTCCATCTGAAATAAAACCTCATGGAATATGAGAAAATTCAAACTAGAGAGAAACCATATGAGTGCCCTAGATGTAGTCTGCTTTTTACAGTCATTTTTTCTCTTTATTTTAAAAGTCATACTGAAGAACAAGTATAGAAATGAAATACATGTGGGAAAATTTTCAACTTGAGAGAAAATCTCTTTATGAATCAGAAAATTCTTACTGAATAGAAATCATACATATGTGGGAAAGCTTTAATTCAAATATCAAATCTCAGATACAAGAGATTTCCTACGGCAAAGAAACACTATGCCGGTAAGGCATGTGAAAAAGCCTTTAGATACAAATCATATCTCACAGAACATGAAATACTCATAGGGAGAGAAACAAAATGAATGTAAAGAGTGCAGAAAAGCCTGTAGCGAAAAGCATCAGTTCATTAAACATCAGATCATTCATTCTAGAGAAAAACCCTCTATATGCAATGAATGTGGAAAAACTTTCAACCAAAATGAAAACCTCATTAACCATCAAACAATACATACTGGAGGGAAACCCTATGACTGTGTTGGATTTGAGAAAGCTTTCATTCAGAAATCAAGCCTCATTACACACCAGAGAAGACAAACTGGATAGAAATCCTATATAAGTAAGGAATTTAGGAAAGCCTTTAGTAGCAAATCAAATCTCACTGACCATGAGAAAATTCATAGTGGAAGGAAACACTCTATATGTAAGGAATGTGTAATAGCCTTCAGCCAGAGTCAGTATGTCATTAGACATTGCAACATTCATACTGGAGAGAAATCCTGTGAATGTAATAAATGTGAATCTCCAAAGAATCTCCACCTCCATTCTGAAGGGGCTGTGACTGTGCAATTCAGGATGCCTTTCTCCTCTTGGAAAAGTGCACTTTCAGTTTATTCTGAGATCTGCTCCTCCCACATCTTCTTCCACACTCATCTGTATTCAATTTGTTACTATTAATTTATGCATCAGAAATCGAGATTTCTCTTAATTTATGTAAAGATGGGCTTTCCACTTATTTCAAATCATCCTGGTTGTCTTCACTGGTTCTTCAATCCATTACATTCTGGGTAAGCATTTTAAAATTACCATTTTAAAAATAATGCTTCCCATTTTTGTAGCATTTTCTTATAAGGTACTCCAACCATTCATATTTTTTCAGTTTCTTCACCTGATTCTGATGTGGATTCAAGTTTAACATCCACTGAACTATAGTGGCCTGCTTTCTACTTAACTCCAATTTTCCTTGTAATTTTAAATCAGAAATGATCCTTTCTTAATTAGATGATATACTTCTAATCTCAAGTATTTTAAGAAGCTAGAAATTTTATTTGTATTCTTAACCTGTACTCCAATAATTGTTTCATATGTGATAGGGTATTGAATGGATGAAACTAGAGAATGCATGTATTTACAAACAGAAATGTGTACCCAAACGAATCTGCCAATTCAGATAGCTCTGAGGAAGGAGGAATGGGTATTGAGGCTAGAGAAGGAATTTGACTGTGTGCCATAACAGACATAAATTATTTTTATACTCTTTGCACCAATAATTTGGTTATAATTTAAATGAAATTATGAAAATAGTACACAATGAAATCATACAAAATGGTTGGTTTGAATATATCAATTTGTATCTGCAACATTACTGGGGTGGGGGGGCACGTCCCCTCACCCTTTGTTAATAGAGTGCCCTATAAAGGAAAAGTGCTCACTCACCTTAGCCCTCTCCCCAGCTGCCTGGACAGGTGGAAGCCTCCCACAGCAAGAGTGAACATGGACCATGAGGGGCATGGATGCGACCATGTGAAGGCCACACTGCTCTCTACACTTGTCTGGTTAGAGGGCTGTTATCACCACAGGAGAGGACAGACATGCTGCTGCTTACTACCCAGTGAAGTCTCACATCACTGACTGAGACCATGGATTTTGAACAGGTCTTTCTCCCTGTTCTCCATTGTGGATAAAGGACCTATGATGATGGTTTTCTTTGGGGCTTTTTGTATTTGGTTTCAAAACAGGGCACTCTTTCTCTGTCTTGGGAGAACTGCAAGGAACACGTGTTACATTCCAGCTTCTTCAGGTTTTCACCTGCTTTTTCCCATCCAACCCCTCCATTCTATTCTGGGATTGAAGAGGTCTGCATCATTTTCAAATCTGTTCAAAATGAGTTGAAAATTTTATATTAATTAGTCTAAGAAATATCTGGCATCTGCACCCTCTGAGGTTTTCTGCAAACATGGCACTATCTCACAACCTCACTTCTATTCTTGTCAGCCCTAGATCCCAGGATTTTCTGAGATTCCTGTACTATTCATTAGGGTCACTGTCCTAAAGTTGCTGATTCTGGTGAGGTTATTGCTGTAGCCAATGCTGTAATGTGAATTTTAACATTTCCTAACTGACAGCAATGGGTTTCATCTTGGCATTGCACTTTATTTAGCTGCCCCAAGATTGGAGAAGATGAATGAAGAATTGGAAGCAGGAGACCTGAGTATATGCCTGAGATCCAGGAGGGATACTGTAAGAGCAGCCTACTAAGAGGGTCATCGCTGGAGGCCAAGGGAAGGAGGGACGGGCAAAAGGAGCAGGAGCAGGAAGCCTCCTCTCTGTGCCCTGAATCCTCTGTTGCACCAGGCCCCAGGTGCCGTGCCTTTATCTTCCCCTGACCACATGGCCAACCCCTGCCTGTGGCAGGTACATCATATTGGGGCATCTGTGAGTATAGACTAGTCCCCAACCATGAGACTCCCATGCTTGACTCCCTGTCTGGTAGGCCTTGCTGGCCAACAGCACTTCTCCCTCCAACTTTTCAGTGCTCATTGCCACCTAGTCTGGAGATACCCACAGTTTACAGGTGAATTCCCTGGGCAGCAGCATCACACTGCCATTTGGGAACAGGGCACCTATACCAGCCTGTGTCCCAGCTGTTTGAGTTGGCCAAGCATTGCCATAGCAAAATATCAGAAATAGGTTGGTTTTATTGGAATTTATTCGGGTTAAAGATCACAGTTCTGAGGCTGTGAAAATGTTCAAATCAAGGCATCATCAAAAATGCTGTCTTAACATAGGTCTGCTGCTCCTGGACTCCAGCCAAGGCAAAATGTTGGGCCTGCCTGTCTCTCTCTGCATTCACCTCCAAACTCACTTTCTCCCTGAGCTCAGTAGTGGGCCATCAGACACAATGGCTCACACATCTCCCTTCTCCTCTGATCTGGATGTCTTCATCTTCAAGCTACTCCATGACTCCAGCCTCTGGCATCTCCCCCAGCCTCTCAGGGTTTCTGTGTCTCTCCACAGCTCTAAGGATCCTGGAACCCTCTCCCACATGGCAGGGTAAATATGGCAGCATTCTTTCTCTGTGTGTTCCAAGTATGTAGGATTTCAGCACGATTGGGGTCCATCCTGGTGCCTGAAATCTAATAAGAGGCCTTAACTAAACTAAAGCAATCTAATCGCAAGGTCCCTTATCTGAATCTAACCAAAATGCCTACATATAAAAGGTTTACACACACAGCAATGGGTTAGTAAGAATATACATTCTGGGGTCCACACAAGACACAAACAAGGACATTAAACCAGGGCACAGGGATCATCGGGGATCTCATAAGTCTTGGAGAAATGGGAATTCATGAAGCAGGGGCTGCATTTTGGGTGGGACCATCATTGAGCAAAATGGGATGCTGACCACCATTATACTGGCCACTAGAATAGTCCCAAGAAGAATTCAATATACTGTGCTTTCTCCACCAAATCTTAGCTCCAAAATCAGGTTTGTAACTTAGAGAGTTGTACCATTATTCCCATTCCCTGTGCCAGAGTGCACGGATTTTGCCTGGGGTGTGGTCTGGCAGGAAGCATGCAGTAAAACCGAAAGCACCAAATTTCTTCTCCAAAGAACTGATGACATTTACAACAGAATGGATAAATTCCACCATAAGGTTGCTCTCAAAATCAGTGGATATCCTAGAGGGACTGAGAATTAATTCATCTCAATCATTCAGGAAAAAAGTGAAATAATTACTATTACAGATGAGTAAAATCTAATAAATTTTGCTGGAAGCAACTCACCTTAAAAGAAATGTAAAAGAATATTCTTCAGGCAGAAAGAAAATAATCTCAGGAAATTCAAGATTCAGGATAGATTGAAGAACATTATCTGTTAATTAATCTCATATACCCAATGGCAATTTAATGGATAACATAATAATGATATCAATAAAGTTTTAAAATACACCATAAAATAATATATAGTATAAGATATGTAAATGGGTATGTAGCAGTTGGATATCGTTATGAATTCCAAAAATAGATATTGGATTATGCTTGTAAACTGGTCTGTTAACCTGGGCATGATTAATTTATGATAAGGGCATTGACTGGGCCACAGTCTGTAGTCATTGTGCCCCGTCCCTTGGTAGCTGGGATCTCAAGCATAAAAAGACATGGCAAAGGACAGAGCTACAGTAGTTTTTGATGTTGGAGTTCTGATGAGCAAGGACAGAAGGCCCTGGGGGAAAGAGACAAGTCATTCACCTGAGAGTTCACATCTGGCCTTGGGGAGAGAGGCAAAGCTTAGAGAGTCTCATAGTCTACACCTGACCTTGTGGAGGAAACAGAAGAGCTGAGCCCAGAGAGAAATGCAGCCCTGCGAAGAGAGGAAACCAAGAAGCCTGAACCATGGCAAATGTCGGCATCTGTCTTGTTCCAAGCTGGAGTAACAGACTTTGGTGAAGGAAGAATCTTATGTTTTATGGCCTGGTAACTGTAAGCTTCTACCCCAAATAAATACCGTTTATAAAATCCCAGAGATTTCTGGTATTTTGCATTAGCACAACTTTGGCTGAGTAATACAGGTTATAAAATGTTTTAAAATATGTTAAAGATAAGTTAACATATTATGTTAACACATTAAAACATATGAACACATTATGTTAATTATGTTAATATCACAATTACATATTAACAACATATTATGTTAACATATTAATAACATGTTATATTAACATGTTATATTAACATAATATGTTAATATGTTAAAATATGTTATTTGGCCAGTCAATATTAAATAATAAGTACTCTGGGTATTCCAACCTGCCCTTCCTAATCTATCCACCTGTGAACACTATTTCACCAAACCAAGTTATGTCACTACCCATCTGTCCTATCATTCAATATGCAACTATACTCAAGCCCTTTACCATAGATAATGTCGATATGTGTGATGGCTCACAGCCTACTCTTCTCTTTCTCTCCCTTGTTAACCTGTATTTCAGACAATGGTTCAAGTCAGTGAGGTCATATAATGTTCATCCTTCAATGACTGGCTTGCTTCACCCAAAATAATGTCTTCAAGATTCATCCATGTTATTCCATGTGTTAGCACTTTATTCCTTTTTACAGCTAAGTAATATTCCATTGTATGTATGAACCACATTTTGCTTATCCATTCATCTGTTGTTGGGCACCGGGGCTGATTCCAACTTTTTGCAATGGTGAACAAAGCCGCTGTGAACATTTGTGTGCATATATCTGTTCGTGTTTTGCTTTAAGTTCTTCTGGGTATGTACCCAGCAGTGGAATTGCTGGACCATGTGGGTGATCTGTTGTTAGTTTACTGAGGAACTGCCAAGCTGTCCTCCACAGTGGCTGGACCATTTCACAATCCCACCAGCAATAGATGAGGGTTCATATTCCTCCACATCCTCTCTAACTCTTTGAGTCTGCTGTTTTTTTAATAGCTGCCATTCTGATGGGTGTACGATGGTATCTCATTGTAGTTTTGATTTGCATTTCCCTGATATAAGCGATGCTGAGCATATTTTCATGTGCATTTTCGCCATTATTATTTCTTCCTTGGATGTTGTAAAAGATGCTGAGAGCCACAGCATAAAGGCTTAAGCATTTAAAAAGCATGAAACATTAGTAAGTGTCTCCAAAAACTGCATACTGCAGACATCTGTGGGAGGAGGCCGAGTGGAATGAACACAACACAAAGATGTTATTGTCTGAATTCCCAAGAAAGATTGTCTGGGAACACAGAAACAGGCAGCACTCTCACATACCAAGCTGAGTAACTATTGAAGGACGCCTTACTTTTGTTATCAGCTTTGTAGTATAAAAAGCAGCTTCAGCCTAAATAAACTTGCCTGCATTCCACATGGAGTGAGGTCAACTGATCCCAGTCTTTCTCTGGATCATTCTCAGCACCATCTACCTCAGATGGCCACCAACATGTGGCACGACTAGTCTTTTCTCT
Source organism: Tolypeutes matacus (assembly GCA_026826555.1). Taxonomy (NCBI): domain Eukaryota; kingdom Metazoa; phylum Chordata; class Mammalia; order Cingulata; family Chlamyphoridae; genus Tolypeutes; species Tolypeutes matacus. The sequence continues at coordinate 2,022,177 of JAKSZT010054075.1, forward strand.
GGATCACTGCCATGGAAAAAAGGACTGCTGGTTCAGACGATCCTTGCATTCTGTTGGTGAGTCAAATAATCTTGGTCATCAGGGTAATGCATTATCAGTTAACTCAGTTAGAGGAATATTCCGAAGTTGTGAAGACCCTGTTAAAGAATAAATGGGTAACTGTGACAACCTTAGATTTACTAAAACTCTATTCTCTTGTACAGAATCATTGTTATGTATAGTCTTTGTATAGTCTTATTTCTGTTGCTCTAGAAACATTACAGTCAGATGAAAATGAAGATATTAAAATGGATACTGCTATTGCTAACACTGTAGCAGAACAAGCTAATGATGATATTAATGAAAATATGTATGAAAAGTTAATGAAAAGGCAAAAACATATTAACTCATGTCTAATAAAAAGGAAAAAAGAAAAAGGGATTTTATGAAACTTTTCCAGTGCTCGTTAAGCCGTCAGCTCCAAAAGATGATTTATTGCCTTTTAAATCAGCATCTACGCCTCCTAAAATATGTTCTGATCCATGTTTTACAAAATTTGATGACCCTCCAACAGTTTCTATTTTTGTGCCAGCACCATCCTCTTCAAATATGAAAAGTATAGCACAGGGAAGTAGAAAAAGAAAATTGGAGTCTATGTAATTTTTTTTTTTACTTTTCCAGTAACAGTATCTCAAATTCCAGTAGATACTAACAATCCCCAAGGGGGTGTACAATATGAGCATGCTCCTATTCCTTCTAACACTATCAAAGAATTAAAACAAGCATGTACACAATATGGTGTAAACTTCCCTTATACTCAGGAATTGGTGCAAGGAATGGCACAAGCAAACAGATTAACACCTTGGAAATGGGGTTTGTTAACTAAAGCTTCTCTTAATTCAGCAGAATTTTTACAGTTTAAAACTTTGTGGGCTGATGAAGCTAATATTGTAGCATGATGAAATCAACAGCAAAATCCACCATTGCCTATTACTGCTGTATAAATATTAGGAACATGTCAATGGGTTGGGATTCCTCCCCATGCTCAATATGATGATATTGTCATTGGACAAGTGTGGTTGTGCTGCCTATCTTGCTGCCAATGAATCTCCACCCCTGGACAGGATGTACAACCATTTTCAAAAATTGTTCATGGAAATACTGAACCCTATGCTGAATTGGTAGCAAGGCTGGCAGATTTAGTCAACAAGACAGTAACTCAATCTGATCTTAAAGAAATGCTTATTCTAATGTTGTCTTTTTATAATGCTAACAGTGAGTGTAAAAAGGCTTTATGTCCGATAAAGTCAAATGGAAGAACTTTACAGGATTATATAAAAATATGCCAAAACAGCAGGCCTAATACCTATAATATGAATCTTTTTGCAGCTGCTCTAAATGGACATAGTCCCATGATTACTAATTTAAATTGCTTTAAATGTGGGAAACCAGGAGATATGAAAAAATATTGCTTAGACAAAACTAGTGTAAGAGCTCCATTTAGTGGCAATAATAAATCAATACCAAGTCCTGTGTGCCTGAAATGCCACAAAGGGTTACACTCTGCAAAGGAATGTCATTCTTAATATCATAAAAATGGTAGTCTGATTAATAAGTCGGAAAACTTCCAAGCAGGTCTTGCTCAAGATACTCAGAGAAACAATATGAACACATTTCCCATCCTTGCTCAAGTTTACCTAGTCAGCAACAGAGCAGTTCACTCCAGCCTGTAACAGAACTTATGGCAGTTACCAAAAGCAGTACAGCTGTCCATCTTTCCTCAGCTGAAACTAAATTTAGTATAATTATTTTCATTAAACTGTAAGAGATATTTAGCATTCTCTTCAAATACGAATGTAGGCAACACATTACATAGTTAGCAGTACCTGCAAATTTGCCACCAACAGAAATTGCATATATTTTCATACCACATTACAGTTGTTGCAGATCTAATATTGTTTTCATTCATCCCATCTTCAAATGTATCATAGTTATTAGACCTACTGCTACGTCTTGCAATTTAATGCATTAATAGAGAAGTTCATGTATTACTATATCACATTAAAACATTTCTTGATTATTTCAATATGAATGATTTCCTTTGTAATCCTATGTATATTGTTTTATATATTTTATAAAATTCTGAGAAGAGAAAAAAAAAAAAAAAAAAGAAACTAAATTTATTACACCTTCACTGATTATACCCAAAATTAAGAACAGGAATTAAAAGGTCTACCACAGAAATCTGAACTTTGAGCCTAAGTGTACTCCTAAAGAGTAGTAATCCAAAATATACATGTTAAATATCTCTATATAAACTGCTAAATTACAGCTTAACTGTATTTAGGCTGTTTAAGTTGTCCTGGCTGGTTGCTGATTATGAACAAAAGTGTTTCAAAGAAAAAGCTTATATATTACAGGTAACACAGATTCAAGAAAAAAATCTTTAAAACAGTAAAATCAAAGATGTGAAATGATGGAGGTCTTGAAGACAGCCATACCAAAGGAGTGAAAATTATGGGTCAAAATTGTAAGCTTTATGTTTCTGTTAGTGTGTCATAACTTTTTTTGTATTTCTCTGTTTGTTCCATGTCAGTGTATATTTTGATACCTCTGAATGGTAATATAATATTGATAAATGAAGATTATTATGAGAGCTCTATTCAAATGGCCAAAACTTAAACAAGCACTTCTATTAATTAATAAATATGGATAGTAGTTTAAAATTATAAAAATTGTTATACTCAAATTAAATCATTATTCTAACAAGTTTGTTTAATTTTGATGGCAATTACATGTTGTCAGAAGTTTGCTTGGAAGTAGTTTCCAAAACCATTGTGGT
>JAKSZT010054075.1:2040012-2078687 GCA_026826555.1 Tolypeutes matacus
GTAACTTAAGTATGGAAGGTACATAGAATGTGATTTTATTATTAAAGGAAAGAAAGTCATTTTATCCTAAGATAAAATAACTAGTTATTAAAACAAATTAAAATGTGGGACAATAAATATAAAATAAACATAAAAGTGCAAAAGGCTAGTGAAAAAGGAATTTTTGTGGTCAAAGCTAAGTAAAATTTAAGCAAACTATTTATAAAAATTTAAAAGCTTTAGAGTCAAACAATGTAATAATATAAATTTAAAGTTTTATTCTTTCTCAAAATTTCTCAAGTCAGTAGTCTGTTTTAGTAAAAGTTTACAAAGTTTTTCTCCTCAAAATCAGTATGCAATAAAGAAAGTCTGTTTTATCATAATAGCTTCTTGTACTTTAAACTTATCATTTCCATGAAGAAACAGGTCTTATCAATTTTAAAAAGTACACAATGTTTTAACCTACTTTCTCTAAGTCAAATCCTGAAAGATAGCTTTTATTTCAAACTGTCACAAATAACTTGGTCTTTTACCTAAAGAAAAGTAAAATACTAAATTAGTCAAGTTCATGTCATGTCAGATGAATGAAGTATTTAAAACTCTTGCATAATTAAAATAAATTTTCTAATTTTATAACAATTAAAGTTATATGAACAAAGAGTTCATATGAATATTTTAAAAGTGTATAAAATTCCTGAAAATATAATAATGTTTCAATATAATAGTAAATAAAATATAATATCAGTAATCATAATTTTTAGTTATAACTACAAAAAGAAAGAAGCCATTAATGGCTGCTGGGGTAGTGCCTATCAGTTATTATAGTAAAATAAAATAACACCACTGCAGCATGCAATGGTCCCAAATATTGCTAGTTTGTTGCAAAAACTTAATAAGCAATTATGTCACTATCACTTTATTTTAAAACTTGCTTAAGCTTTCTTTAATATATTCTTAAACAAGTCAAGCCAACCCACATTCCCCTTCCTGTAAAATAGCCAACAATAAATCCAGTTTGTATTCCACACAGTAAGCAACACCCCAATTCTAATTATAATGGTAACAACAAAACCAATTCAAATATTAAAATTACAAGTTAATTTATTACCCCACAGCCCAAATAGGAAATACTAATTTGTCTTTACCTATGTCTCAAACTATACAAAAGAAAAAAAATTGAGGTAATTCTAATCAGGCGACTAGGAATCTTAAATGCTTAAGAAATAAAAGTTTATTCATTGGATGTCTGCTGATGTATTATCTACTATAGTTATAAATTATGTATAATATACTTAAATACTAATCAAAACTTTATTACAATATATTGCATATATAAATAATTTAATAACTTGTATGTTACAAATAAAAGTATCTTATTAAGTATATATATAAATCTTTTGTTTTAAATTTGAACAGTCCTGATACTAAATATCTTTTTTTAAAAAAAGGTTTAGTAAGTATTATTCAAGCCTAAAAGTAAAGCATCAAGCAGAAAACTTTGTTAATCAACAAACCTATGCCTTGCTAGTTAACACTTTTCACATTTCTGAAAAATATTGGAAATTAAAATAGTAAGCACATCAAGGATGTTTTGTAACACACTAAATAAGTGCATTTCAACAGGTGTTGTATTCCTCCCTGGGGGTGCTGGTCACTCTCCCAGGGACTGATGCGTAAACCTTAAAATGTACTGCCCAGGGAGAGTTGTGTTCTTTTCTGAGGAGGCTGGCCCCTTCCTCAGGAATTAGCAAAATACTCACAAGTTGGCATCTATGGTATCTAATTCATTAATCCTAAACACAGCCAACCAAAATTTTAGTATCAGTTGCTACTTCAACACTTTACAGCTGAAAGCTAAATATTGGTAATTATATATATATATATATATATAGCTGCTATATTTCTCTGTTGTTCTGTAACTTTGTTCAATATTACCTTAATCTTTTTATTAGCTGTGTTATTTGTTTCTCACCCTAATTGTCAATATAAACTTATAAAACTAAGTATATATTAACATTTATCTTGTATCTATCCAGGACTCTAGCCAAAAATAAGCCAAATATATCAGTGTATCCCGTGATTTAGTAAGCCAGTGAATGTATGTATACTTATCATTAAAAATTAACAGTTAAATCTCTATTTATAAATGCTACAAAAATAAAAAGGGGGAAATGTTGAGGTGTGAGAACAATTATATCAAGCATTATTTACAATAAATTTTTAAGCCAAAGGTCATAATCATATACATCAGCAGAAAAGCATTTCTGGCAAAAATCAGGCAATAATATGAAACACATATTGGACAACTGGTTTATTGAAAGCATAAAAATAATAATCAATGGGATAAGGCAGAAGTTATGTTAGGATATAGGGTCGAGATTTTGCTCTTATCATTACAGATAAAGAGACCAGGTTTGGGTTCTCTCCAGACGTCTGAAACCTATACATAAAAAAACTGAAGAAGGTGACACAAAATGCAGAAAAGATGGTAACTTTTAAAAGGAATGATGTCACTCTAATACAGTTATTCCTTGCTATGTTTACCTTGAGAACCACAGTAGTAAGTAGTGCACTTTCACATAATTATACATATTGGGCTTATGTTACTAATTCACCTCTTTTAAAATTGTTGGCTTGGGGGGACAAATCCTACCCTGTTTATAATAATCAGTCTTTGCATTTTCTTGGGCCCATTGATTCTTGCCTTCCTCTAAAACCTGATGAGGAAGGGATATTTATTGAAAATTTAACCTTGCCTGTTCTTGAATGACCTAACTGCTTAGAATCCTTGGATACATGTATACATCCCCAACATCAAAGTAAAAAGTGAAAAATGGCATACATACCATGTTTCATCTGAGGTTGTGCTCTTTAATAATTCCTATAGTATTGTAAAGAATCAGGCCCTTATAGGGATACCGAAGCCTAATGTAAACACAACCATAAATTGAAAAATTAGTAATTCAACAATAGCAACTAATGAAAGCTATCATTATTTTTAGAATTTTGGGGATGTCATAAGTATAAATACATCACTAAATTGGACTCATCAGGGAAGATTTATTCCACAACTATGGGACACTAAACTTAACAAACCTAAAAATTATCTGTGGAAATTATTATTGGGAACTAGACCATTTTTTGAATGGCAAAAGAGTGAAACTAATATTACCAGTTTAAAAAGAAAATCCACTTAATTTCTTAAAATATGTGTACGGGATCCCATTGTTTTTATAGTAGGAACAATGAGTGTTTATCAAACATGGCATTTCTGCAGCAATTGCTCCCTTTACCCTTATGTATCAGAATCTGTTTTACAGGAGATGTCTACTGCAGTTCAAATAGGATGACAGCATCATGGAATACGGCTTCCAGTTCACATGAATCACTTCTGGCACTCTTCCCCTGAGAGTCAAATCTTTGGCACTCTCTATATCATTATTTGAAGAGAACCAAATGTTTAACTGGATTAATTATAGCTACTGTATTAGGGTTTATATGTATTATTACAGCTGCTGCTGTGGAAGGATGTGCCCTACATGAGAATGTCCAAAAACAACAATATGTTAAAATTTGGCACCATAATGCTAGTGAGCTATGGCATACTCAGGCATATATAGATGAGCAAATTAATAATAGGCTTAATGACTTAGAGGTGGCTCTTACAGAAATGGGAGAACTAATATATTATCTAAATTTTAAACAAGGTTTGAAGTGTGATTGGAATAAAAGTGCTTTTTATATCACTCCTCTCTCATACAATGCTTTCCACTATGAATGAGAAAAAATTAAACATCATTTAATTGGTCATCACACAGATTTTTCTATGGAAATTACAGATTTGCAAGAAAGGATTCTGAGCATGTCTCTGAATCAACTTACTACAATTCCAGGTAGGCATTTTGGCAATCAGTGACACATCAATTGCATAAAATAAACACCTTATATTGATGGAACTCAACCCCTGTACTTGCTATCTTCAGTGTGGTGATCATTGGTGCTCTGCTACTCTTAACTGTATTAGGAGGCATTTGCAAAGCCCTGCTGTCCCACATTAATAGGGCTGAAAAGAGCAGCCATATCAATCACTTGATGCTGCTTAAATCCCTAAACTCTCAAGACTCCTGTCCATGGAACTTGACTGGTGGCCAGAGATGGATAAGAACTTCAAAGGAGGGCAAACTCAGACAGGCACAGTCACCCTGGACAAAAAACAATAAAGTGTGAATTGTTGGAAAAGATCCTGATAGCCAGAGCAAAAAAGGGTTAAGCATTTTAAAACCATGCTTTCTGGCAGAGAAACATTAGTAAATGTCTCCAAGGACACTGCATACTGCAGACATCAGTGGACAGAGCAAGAGTGGAATGATGACACTACTAAGATGTGATTGTCTGAATTCCCAAGAAAGATAGTCTGGGAACACAGAAAAAGGTAGCCTTATAGCATACCAAGCTGAGGAACTAATGAAGGATGCCCTACTTTTGTTATCAAGTTTGTAGTATAAAAAGCAGCTTCAGCCTATATAAACTTTCCTGCATCTCACTTGGAGTGATGTCCCAGGATCCCAAACTGTCTTTGTATCATTCCTAGCAACATCTACGTCCATGTTGAAATAAACTATTTGGAAAAGTATCTTTTCAGGTCACTTGCCTATTTCTTAACTGGGTTGTTTGTCTTTTTATTTTCAAGGTGTAAGATTCCTTTATATATGCAGGATATTAGGCTCTTATCAGATATATGGTTGCCAAATATTTTCTCCCATTGGATATGCTGATTATTATTTTCTTAATAATATCCTTTGAGGTGCAGAAGCTTTTAATTTTGAGGAGATCCCATTTATCTATTTTTTCACTTGCTGCTCATGCTTTGGCTGTGATGTTCATGAAACCATTTCCTATTACAAGGTCCTGTAGATGCTTTCCTACATTATCTTCCAAGGTCTTTATTGTTTTGGCTTTTATATTTAGATTTGATTTTTGCATAAGTTGTGAGTTGGTATTCTTCTCTCATTCTTTTGGATATGGACATCCAGTTCTCCAAGCACCACTTGTTAACGAGGCGATTCTCTCCCAACTGAGTGGGCTTGGTAGACTTGTCAAATATTGGATGAGTGCATATGCGAGGATCTATATCAGAAATCTCAATTCGATTCCATTGGCCAGTAGGTCTATCCTTGTGCCAATACCAAGCAGTTTTGATCACTGTAGATTTGTAATATATTTTAAAGTCTGGTAATGTGATACCTCTAACTTCATTTTACTTTTTCAATATGTCTTTGGCAATTTGGCTCCTCCTACCTTTCCAAATATATTTTTTGGTTAGTTTTTCCAGTTCCTTAAAAAATATAGTGTTGATATTTATTGGGATTGCATTAAATCTGCAGAGTAGTTTGGGAAGGATAGACATCTTGATGATGTTTAGTCTTCCTATCCATGAACAGGGAATATTTTTCCATTTATTGAAGTCTTCTTTGATTTCCTTTAACAGTGTTGTGTAATTTTCTGTATATAAGTCCTGTACATCTTTAGTTAAATTTATTCCTAGGTATTTGATTCTTTGGTTAATATTGTAAATGGCATTTTTTTCTTGATTTCCTCTTCTCATTGCTCATTATTGGTGTACAGAATTTCTACTGATTTTTGAGCATTGATCTTTTCGCCTGCAAAATTACTGAACTACTTTATAAGTTCCAGAAACTTTGTTGTAGCTTTCTCTGGGCTTTCTATGTATAGGATCATGTCATCTGCAAATAATGAAATTTGTACTTCTTCTTTTCCAATCTGGATGCCTTTTATACCTTTTTTTTGCCTCAGTGCTTGAGCAAGTACTTCTAAGACAACGTTAAATTTGAGTGGTGATAGTGGGCATCCTAGTCTTGTTCCTGATATCAGAGGGAAGGCTTTTAGGAATTAACAATTGAAGATGATGTTAGCTTTGGGTTTTCATATATACCCTTTATCATATTCAGAAAATTTCCTTCTATTCCTATCTTTTGGCTGTGTTTTTATCAGGAAAGGGTGCTGTATTCTGTCGAGTGCTTTTTCTGAATCTATAGAGATGATCATGTGATTTTTTCTTTCAGTTTGTTTATGTAGTGTATTAAATTGATTGATTTTCTTATATTTATCCATCCGTGCATACCCAGGATGAAGCACACTTGGTCTTCATGTCTAATCCTTTTGATATGATCTTGAACACGATTAGCAAGTAATTTGTTGCAGATTTTAGCATGTATGTTCATTAGAGAAATTGTCTGTGTTTTTCCTTTCTAGTGGTATCTTTGCTTTTGATATTATGGCAAGGTTGGTATTGTAAAATCAGTTAGGCAATATTCATTCTACTTCTATTTTTTTTTTTGAAAAGCTTAATTAGAATTGGTGTTAGCTCTTTCTGCAGTGTTTGGGAGATTTCAGCTGGGAAGCCATCTGGTCATGGGCTCTTCTTAGTTGGGAATTTTTTGATGACTGAGTCTATCTCTTTACCGGTAATTGGACTTTTGAGTTCATCAATTTCTTTTTCTGTGGCCTAGCATGTGGTCTATCGTGGAGTATGATCCATGTGCACTCGAGAAGAATGTAAATCCTGTTTTATTTGTTTGTATGTCTATTAAGTCCAGGTCCTCTAATGTATTGTTGAGAGTCTTTGTTTCATTGTTGATTCTCTGTCTAGATATTTTGTCTAATCATGATAATGGTGTATTAAAGTCCCATGATAATTGTAGAGGCATATATTACTCCACTAAGGTTTTCCAGAGTTTGCCTCAAGAATTTTGAGGTACCTTATTAGTTGCATAAATGTTTATGATTGTTCTCTCTTCTTGAGAGTTTACCCCTTTTACTAATGCATCGTATCCATCTTTGTATCTTACAATAGTTTTGCATTTAAAGTCTATTTTGTCTGATATTAGAATAGTTACTCCTTCCCTTTTTTGGCTATTGTTAGCTTTTAATTTTTTTTCCATCCATTTACTTTCAGCCTCCTTGAATCCCTGGGTCGGAGGGGGGTTTCTTGTAGACAGCATATAGATGGATCATATTTCTTTATCTATTCTGCCAATCTGTGTTTCTTGAGTGGTGAATTTAATCCATTAACATTCAGTGTTATTACTCACAATGAATTTCTTACCTCAGCCATAATTTCTTTGGAATAATGTATGTCCTATATTGTTTTGTTTCTGTTTTTGTCTTTTTAGCTGTTTCTAAACTCTCCTAACTCTTGAATTTTTCTTTCAACTTGTAGAACTTCCTTTAGTATTTCTTGAAGTGCCAGTTTCTTATTGATATACTCACTTAATTTCTATTTATCTGTGAATATTTTGAACTCTCCATCATTTTTGAATGCCAGTTTTGCTGGATACAGAATTCGTTACTGGAAGATTTTTTCTTATAGTACTTTGACTATGTCATACCACTGTCTTCTTTCCTCCATGGTTTCAGATGAGAAATCAGCACTTAATCTTATTTTGCTTCCCTTATGTGATGGTTCTCTTTTCTCTTGCTGTCTTGAGTATTTTCTCTTTGTCTTGAGCATTGGACATTTTGACCAGTATATGTCTTAGAGTTAGTCTGTTGGGATTTATATGGTTTGGAGTGCACTTTGCTTCCTAGATCTGCACATCCATCTCTCTCAATTGGGTTGTGAAATTTTCAGCCATTATTTCCTTCAGCACTCCTTCTGTTCCCTTTCCTTCTCTACTCCTTCTGGGAGGCTCATAGTGCATATGTTTGCGTGTTTTTTGTTGTCAGTTAAATTCCTGAGTCCCTTCTTGATTTTTTCTATTTATCTCTATCTGTTCTACTATCTGTTTGATTTCAGCTGTATTGTCTTCCACATCATAAATTCTTTCTTCTGCTTGTTAAAATCTGCTGTTATGTGAATCCAGCATCCTTTAGATTTCCTGGAGTGTACCATTGGTCACTATCATATCTGTTATCTTTTTGTGTATATTTACAATTTCTTCAGTATGTTTTCCCAGTGTCTTCTTTATATCCTTGATCTCATCCTTCCCTTCATTAAGTTGGTTCATGATATTTGTTTGGGAACCTTTGATTAGTTGTTCGATGTTCTGCATATATTCCTGGTTTTTAGTTTGTTCATTGGAATGGTCCATGTCTTCCTGTTTTTCAGTGTGGTTTGTAATTTTTTGTTGCCCTCTAGGCATCATTTTATATTGCTGGGTTTATTCAGTTGATTATCTTCTCTCTCCCCTCTCAAGTTTTATTTAGTTGGTGGTTCTGTGTGTATGTTAAGTTTTCTCTTTGACATTTTCTTCTTATTTTATTTTGTTTCCTTGCTTTTTCTATGTTACCTTGAAGGCAAAAATTAGTGCCAGAGGAATCAAAAGATGTGAGAAAGGAAGATGGTTAATAGTAATATTGATACAAGTTAGAAAAGGGGCCAAATAGGACTTAGTACAATGAATATTTAACTTGTATAAGCAGTGTAGAGTAATAGGGAAAAAAGTGGATTACCTACAATGGTCTGGGAAACCAAACAGAGGAAAATATATATATAATGATTTAGAAGGCTAGAAGGATGAGGAGGGAGAGAAAGAGTAAAGAAAGGGCTAAAAGGATAAAGCTAATATTAATGAAATAATAAGTAAACAAAATAGATAGACTAGAACTTGTCACTCATAAGTTGTGTGGTAAAGAAAAATCGTGGTGCCTAAGAACCACTACAGAAAGCAGAAGGCAGAGAAATGAAGGAAGGATAAGAGATAGCTTGGGATACAATATCAATATAGACAGAGAATGGGAAATCACTGAAGAAGAAGAACAGCAAAGAAGAGGTTAGCTAGCAACACCTAATTTTAAAAAAATGAAGGAAAACAGAAAGGAGGGAGGAAAGAGGAAAGAAAAGCAAGAGACAGCAAATAAACAGAGAAAAACCAAACAAACATACCAGCAAGCACTCAAAAAAGGTAAGGAGGAAATGTTCCTTCTAGGGTCTTTGTGGATCCTCTCAGCCTGCTTGTGTTTATCAATTTCCCTTCCGGGTTCTATCTGCAGGTTTTGAGACAGATTTTTGGTATTAAACTAAATTAATAACATGGATTCATTTTTTAAAGTGACTGTCTTCTTCCTTTTTTTGGTGATATAAGGGACCCAAAAGAAATCCTCTGCTAGATCACCACTTTCAATGAGGGGACCCTAAATAGGCTCGTGGAAACTAATGAAGCCCTTACCCCTTTCTGGCACCCTCAGGGGAGCTGAAGCTCTCAGGCTTGTCAGTGCAGAGCCATAAAATTGGCCGAATTTGCCCCATATAGGGCCAGGCCTCAGTGTCAGCGGGCTGCTGGGTAAATCACATTTCCTCAACAGATTTGCCTCTCTCCTCTGCCTGGCTCTGTTTCAAGCTAGCTTATATGCACCCCAAAGCCTTGAGGGGGTCCAGGCAGCCAAATCCACAGAAGTAAAAACCCTCTCTACCTTCTGTCAGAGCCCTCCATCCCTCAGAGTATGCTCCCTCACACTGGGAGCGGGAGTTGCTGGTGCAGGATTCACAGCTCAAACCAGCCATTTTCCTGTGAATGGGGCTCATCCGTCTTTGTTAACCATTACAGGCGGGCTCAAAACTCATGAAACTCTACCGTTCACTATACGCCATCACTCTGCCCACTGATAGAAGACCCAAGCTTCTCGCTCCGTGCACCAAGAGCACAGAACCATGGGCAAGACCCCATCAACAATTGGCTGTCCCCAGAGAGCTAGTCAGTGAGTACCCTCCTAAAATGACCCCGTCTTGCCTCTTTCATGTAGCATTTTCTTATAATGTACCACAACCATTTATATTTTTTCAGTTTCTCCACCTGATTCTGATGTGGATTCAAGTTTAACTGCCAGTGAACTACAGTGGTCTGCTTTCTACTTAACTCCAATTTTCCTCATTATTTTAAATCAGAAATGATCCTTTCATAATTGGATGATATACTTCTAATCTCAAGTGTTTTAAGTAGTTAGAAACTTTATTTATATTCTTAGGTTTTACTCCAATATTTTTCTCATACATGATAGGTTGTGGGATGGATGAAATTAGAGAATGTGTGTATTTACAAACAGAAATGTGTACCCAAAATAACCTTCCAATGCAGATAATTCTGAGGAAGGAGGAATGGGGGTTTCGGTTAGAGAAGGAATTTAACTGTTTGCCATAACAGACATTAATTATTTTTATACTCTTTACACAGATAATTTGGTTATAATTTAAAAGAAATTATGAAAATAGTACACAATGAAATCATACAAAGTGGCTGGTTTGAATATATCTATTTGTGTCTGCAACATTACTGGGGTGGGGGAAACTTTCCCTCACAGTTGCAAATACAGTCCCCCATAAAGGAATAGTGCTCACTCCTTTCGGCACTCTCCCCAGTTGCCTGGGTGAGTGGAGGCCTCCCACAGCAAGAGTGAACATGGAGCACAAGGAACATGGATATGATCATGTGAAGGCCACTCTGCTCTCTACACTACATCCATTTAGATGTCCTATTGTTTATTGCCCAGTGAAGACTCGCTAGAGTGACTCACATCACTAATTGAGGCTGTCAGTGCTGAGCAGTGCTGTTTGCCAGTCATCTTTTACGGATCCAGAACCTATGATGATGGTTTTCACTGGACTCTGAGAATTTTGTTCCCAAACAAGACATTCCCTCTCTGGTTTGGGGGAACTTCAGTGAACACATGTTACATTCCAGTTTCTTCAGTTGTTCATCAGCTTCTTCCCATCCAACAACTCTGTTCTCTTCTGGGATTGAAGAGGTCAGCATCATTTTCAACATTGTTAAAAATGTGTTGAAAATCTAATATTTAATTATTCTGAGAAATATCTGGCATCTGCACCCTCTGAGGTTTTCTGCAAACATTGTACTCTCTCACAGGCTCAGTTCTATCTTTGTCAGCCCTAGTTCCCAGTACTTTCTGGGATTCCCATACTATTTATTAGGGCCACTGGACTAATATTTCTCATTCTGGTGCTGTTATTGCTGTGGCCTATGTTGTAATGTGAATTTTGACATTTCCTTCCTGACACCAACAGGTTTCATCTTGGCATTGCTCTTTCTTTAGCTGCCCCAAGGTTGGAGAAGGTGAATGGAGAACTGGAAGCAGGAGTCCTGAGTCTTTGCATGAGTCCCAGGAAGGGTACAGTAAAAGCAGCCTCCTCAGAATGTCAATGATGGAGGCCAAGGGAAGGAGGGAATGGCAAAAGGAACAGGAGAATGGAGTCCCCTCTCTGTGCCCTGAATGCTTTGCTGCACCAGACCCCTCATTCCATGCTTTTATCTACCTCTGCCCACCTGGTCATTCCTGGCTGAAAAAAGAGGATGGGCCACTGTTGGGTTCTTGTTATTTATGAGTAGCCTTATGAGTCTATGCTCTTGTAATTGAAACTTGGCCTACTGTTATAGGGTGCCAAAGAGTTGCCACCTGAGAGCCTACTTGTTGCTCAAATGTGGCCTCTCTCTAAGCCAAACTCAGCATATGAGTGCATTACCTTCCCCCAAACGTGGGACATGACTCCCGGGAAAGAGCCTCCTTGACAATGAGGGATTAATACTAAGTGCCAACTGAAAACGTGACTGGTAAAAACCTTGAAGAAAAAGGGAAAACTGTAAAGACATGAATTCATGTGGCTAAGAGACTTCAAAGAGAGCAGGGAGGTCATCTCAGAGGTAACACTTTCGCATGCCTACGTAGGATCTCATAGAACATAAAAGTTGATATCGCCCCACACAGAGGGATTCCTGAGGCTGTGGGAACACCCAGGTCCTATATAAGGGGGGATAGCCCCAGAGATTGATGCCTTATCAGTGGGCTCTACTTTTGAATCTGTGCTTCTGAGAGTGACAGATTTGGACTCAAATAAGTCCTACCAGCACACGTCCATCAATCCCATATATTTAAACCTATATGTGAGGCTGAGGTTTGTAGGTGTACTTCCAGAGACTGGAGTCTCTGGCCTACTTATGTACCAGCCATGCCTGGAAGCTTAGTGGAGCTGCAAACCCTAATCTACAGCTCAATGGACTCACCCAATTCACCTGGTGAGGAGACAATGATGATGGACAATGGCCATCCCAGGGATTGGAGAGAGCTTGCAGCTGAAGGCAGGATAATCCCATCCACCCTATCCATGGGATATAAGCTCACTCTCACTTGGAGATGGAATGTACATCACCATTCCTGTCACCTCAGTATTGGGGGAAGAGTTATGGACTAGAGTGGACTTAATGGTATTCTGTTGTAGACATATTGGGATTCAAGATATGGAAGAAATTATAACAGTGACGTGAAGCCAGTGGCCACTAGATGCTTTTGGGGCAGGGAGGGTAAGGGCAGTTCTAATACAGGGGATTTTACAGGATTTGGAGATTGTTCTGTATGACGTTGTGGTGATGGAGATAGACCATTTTACATCAGTGTATACCACGCAGAACTGTGTGGGAGAGAGTGTGGTCAACAATTTGAACTGTGATAATATGCTTAGTGGCAAATCCCCAGGGTGTGTATATCCATTGAATGTGATGTACCACACTAATGAAAGATGTTTATATGACATGTTCTGGGAGGTAGTGGAGGTGGAGATCATGGGAAAAACTCTGTAATTTTTGTGCAATATTTATGTAATCTATACATCTTTTAAAATATATATGAAAAAAAATATCATTTATGTAAGCAAATGCACATATATGCATATATATCTATATATCATTTTACAAATATTGGCTTGTATTGTGAAAATGCGATTTTTACCAACAATAAAAAAATGCTGTCTTAATAAGGGTCAGCTGCTGCTGGAATCCTGCCAAGAACAAATGTTGGGCCTGCCTGTCTCTCTCTGCCTTCTCCTCCAAAATCATTTTCTCCCTGAGCTCAGCACTGGGCCATCAGACACAATTGCTTGCACCTCTTCCTTCTCCTCTGGCCTGGATGACTTCAGCTTCAAGCTGCTCCATGACTCCAGCTCCTGGCCTCTCCCTCAGCCTCTCAGGGTTTCTGTGTCTCTACACCACTGTATGAGATCTGGGAGCCTTCTCCCACTTTGCAGAGTAAACATGGCAGCACTCTTTCCCTCTGTGTTCCATGTATGTAGGACTTCAGAACAATGATCGGGGTGCATCCAGGTACCTGAAATCTAATCAGAGGCTCTAAGCTAAACTAAAGCAATCTAACAAAAAGTGACTTAATCGAAAGGTCCCTTATCTGAATCTAAGCAAAATGTCCTACATACAAT
Organism: Tolypeutes matacus; assembly: GCA_026826555.1. Lineage (NCBI taxonomy): Eukaryota > Metazoa > Chordata > Mammalia > Cingulata > Chlamyphoridae > Tolypeutes > Tolypeutes matacus. Next base: position 2,053,226 of record JAKSZT010054075.1, read on the forward strand.
AGGTTTAAACAGAGAGCAATGGGTTAGAAAGAACATACTTTTCCAGGGTCCACACAAGACTCAAATGAGGGCATTAACCCAGGGCACAGGGATCAAGAGGGATCTCCTAAGTCCGTGAGAAATGGGAACTCATGAAGCAGTGGCTGTACTTTGAGTGTGGCCATCATTGAGTAAAATGGGGTGCTGACCACCATTGGACTGGTCCCCAGAATGGTCCAAAGAAGAACTCAACATACTGTGCTTTCTCCACCAAATCTTAACTCCAAAACCAAGTGTGTAACTCAGAGCGGTGTGCCATTATTCCCATGCCCAGAGCCAGAGCACACAGATTTTGCCTGGAGGGTGGGGTGGCAGGAAGCAGACTGTAAAACTGAAATTCGCTAATTTATTCTCCAAAGACCAGATTATATTTACAACAGAATGGAGAAATTCAAACCTAACAGTGTTCTCAAAAGCAGTGGAAATCATAGAAGACCTGAGATTTAATTCATCTCAAGGCTTCAGAAAGATGTGAAATAAATACTTTTACAGATGAGTAAAAACTAATAAAGTTTGCTAGAAGCAACTCACTTTAAAAGAAATGTAAAAGAATATTCTTCAGGCAGAAAGGAAATAATCTCAGAAGATTCAAGATTCAGGATGGATGGAAGAACAATATCTGTTAATTAAATCCATATATCTAAATGACTACTGAATGGATAAAGTGATAATGATATCCAGGGCCTAGGACATCAATAAAGTGTTAAAATACACCATAAAATAATATATAGCATAAGATATGTAAATGGATATATAGCAGTGGGATATCGTTATGAATTCCAAAAATCAATATTGGATTATGCTTATAAATTTCTCTGTTAATCTGGGCATGATTAATTTATGTTAAGGGCATTGACTGGGCCACAGTCAGTAGGGTGTTGAGTGACGCCCCTTGGTGGCTGGGGTCTCAAACATAAAAATACATAGCAAAGGAGAAAGCTGGAGTAGTTTCTGATATTGGAGTTTTGATGAGCAAGGAGAGAAGGCCCCATGAAAAGAGACAAGCCATTCATTTGCGAGTTCACAGCTGGCCTTGTGGAGAGTGGCAAGGCTTAGAGAGCCTCATAGTCTACACCTGACATTGTGTAGGAAACAGAATAGCTGAACCCAGAGAGAAATGCTGCCCTGCAAGGACAGGAACCCATGAAGCATGAACACTGGCAAATGTCAGCAGCTGTCATGCACCAAGACGGTGTAACAGACACTGGAGAAGGTCCAAACTTATGCTTTATGGCCTGGTAACTGTAAGCTTCCACCCCAAATAAATACCCTTTATAAAGATGCACAGATTTCTGTCATTTTGCATCAGCACCTCTTTGGCTGACTAATATAGGATACAAAATCTTTAAAATACATTATTGGCAAGTCAATTAAAAATAATAATTGCAGATTTGTAAAGGCAAGCAAAAGTGCTACGATTTCCCTAGTAAACTTTAAAGAATATTAAATAGTGTGTCTCATTCAAATAAATAGAAGAAAAAGAAATTGAACAAATATTGTCAGTATAAAACAAAGCATTCAGGATATCCTGGGTTGTAATTTAGGCATTTTTTCTGGGGCCACCTTACACGTACATCTTTGGAATCTTAATCTTTCTCATCCTTCAGAAACCTGGAGGTTCCAGGGTTGATTTATGGGGTGTGGTTTTGTTCCCATCATTAATCAAGTTCTGTACAACTTCCCCATTTCCTAGTTATGAAGTCACCAAACTGGATGTGATGCTCATTTGAAGCAAGAAGAAACATTAATGATAGAACAAATAAAAAGGAGATATTGTTGCACTTCCAAAATTGGACGCTTAGATGACTGATATTGGATCTTTTCTCTTTTCAATGAATACATTCAATGCTATAAATTTCCCTCGAAGTTCTGCTTTTTTGCACTCCACAAACTATGAAGAAGCATAGGACATTAGAAAGCAGAAAGAACCACATAACAAAAGGCTTGTGAATGAAGCTACATCCACTTCCACAAGAGTCCAGACATAAGATGAATGTAGAGAATGTAAGAAAGTTGGGAAAACATTTTCTCTGACTGCAATCATTGTTTCCTTAAAATAACACTTCTATGAATGTAACTTCACTTTGAAGGAATTTGCATCATGCTTAAATAAGCATGAGGGAATCTATATAAGGAAAAAAGAATGAAGAAAATGAGATTTCTCAGTTTGTCCCCCATGGCAGTCCTCCCCCTGAAGTATAATGAGTGTGAAATTCTTGGAAATTCAGCCTCATCAGATACCTGAGAAATAAACCGTCAGAGAAACCATTTGGGATTTCATGAATTTGGGAATGCTAGAATCCCATCAAAGAAACATGCATAGGTATGTACGGAATATTGGAAATCCTTCAGTCCGGCATTAAATCTCATTGAGCATGAAATATTCATACAAAAGTTATTATTGCAATGAACATGGGAATGCTTCCATCTGAAACAAAACCTCATGGAATATAGAAATTTCACACTAGAGAGAAACAATATGAGTGTCCTGAATGTAGTCTCCTCTTTACAGTCATTTTTTTACTCCTCATTTTCAAAGCCATACAGGGGAACAAGCATAGAAATATAAAAGATGTGGAAAACATTTCAACCTGACATAAAATCTCTTTATTCATCAGAAAATTCTTACTGAAGAGAAATCACATATATGTGGGAAAGCTTTAATTCAAATGTCAAATCTCAGATACAAGAGATTTCCTACTGCAAAGAAATGCTATGCATGTAAGGCATATAAAAAGACTTTAGGTACAAATCATTTCTCATATAACATGAAAAAAACTCATAGTGTACAGAAAAAAAATGAATGTAAAGAATGCAGTAAAGCCTTCAGCCAAAAGTAATAGTTCATTAAACATCAGAGCATTCAATCTGGAGAAATGCCCTCTATATGCAATGAATGTGGAAAAGCCTTCAACCAGAAGGAAAACCTCATTAATCATCTGAGAATATATACTGGAGAGAAACCCTATGAATATGATGGATGTGGGAAAGCTTTCATTCAGAAATCAAGCCTCATTACACACCAGATGTAACCATTGTGGAATTTAATATAATTATGTACTCCAAAAATTTAATTGGATCCTGCTTGTAAACTGATTTGTTAATCTGGCCATGATTGTGGCGTTGACTGGGCCTCGTCATATGGTGGTGAACCCCATCGCTTAGTGGGTGGGGGAATCAAATGTAAAAGGCATGGCAAAGGAAAGTTGAAGCAGTTATTATTTGAGAAGCAGTTTTGATGTTGACAAAAGACCCCAGAAGAAGAAAAGTGAGCCATTTGCCTGATAGATTACAGCTGACCTTGTGGAGGAACCAGAAGAATGAAGCCCAGAGAGAAATTCAGGCCAGGAAGAGAGGAACACAAGAAGCCAGAACCCTGGCAAACATCAGCAGCTGTCTTGCTCCAACACGTGGCTATGAACTTTGGTGAGAAAAAGTTAATGCTTTGTGAACTTGTATATGTGGACTTCTAACCCAAATAAATACACTGTATAAAGACTAGCCCATCTTTGGTATTTCACATTAGCACCACTTTGGCTGAATAATATAGAATTTGGTACCAAGGAGTGGGAAGTGCTTTTGCATATGCCAAAATGTTGGAATTGTTTTATAAATGGGTAAGCGTTATCTTTTGGAGAAATTGTGAAAGACTTGATGGAAAAGGCCTAGATCACTTTGAAGAGACTGTAGATAGTCATATGGATGCTAAAGAGACTTTCATTGATGCCTTGGAATTAAATGATGAAACTATAATTGGAAACAGGAGAAAAGGCGATCCATGTTTTAAAGATGCAGAGAACTTAGCAAGATTAACTCCTGGTGTTATTTGGAAGACAGAATTTGAAAATGGCTAACTGAAGCATTTAGCTGAAGAACTTTCAGCTAAACACGGAGAATGTGGATTGGCTTCTCCTTGCAGCTTATAGCAAAATACTAGATGAGCGAAATACACAAAGGACTGAACATTTGGGCACAAAGAAAACAGAAACGGATTCTGGAAATTCCAAGTTTCTAGAACTCAAATTCCCAGATAAAAATGCCCCATTTGAAGACTTTACTAAACTTGGAACTTGTAAATCAGAATTGAAGACGCAGTTATCTAGGTAAGACTTTTGGAAAGCCTTACTGTCTGCTGGCTTGGACCCCTGCTTCCTGCAGGCTAAACCAAGAAAGTTTTTGAGAGAGTTGCATGAACAAAACCATAGCTGGGTTGAACAAAAGAGAACATGGAAGGAGAGATTGAAGGATAATCAGCTTTAAAAGAAAACCATGGAAGCAGAGATCTGGACTTAACACATCTCTTTGGAACAAGAGAGGAGCCCCACCCATGTGTACAGAGAGGGTGAATTTGCCCCTGCAGTTGAAGAGGGTGGATATTCCTGCCCAATGTTCTGAGAAAGTTTGATGCCCCATGGTGCAGAGGGGTGAGTATTCACCAGCAGTTGAAGAGGGTGGATGTCCCCACCCAATGTTCTTGGAGAATTTTGCCATCCCAGGTTATAGAAAGGCTGTAGCACACTCCTCAAGGATTAGAGCGGTTAAGGTCAACACCCCATAGGTCTGAGTGGTGTGTACATGATCCCCATGGATTAGAGAAACCTGGTGGTCAACCCATTGCTCTGAGAGGGCTTAACCTGTATGTCAAAGATAAGGGGAATGTTTTCTTCATCTCACTGTACAAGGGGGTATTAGACTCTAACCTAAAGATTGGGTAAGGTGTGGCAATCACCCCAACAAACTTGGGTGGTGAGGTCTGGGGTTTGGTTGACACCCAGATGCTTGATGATGGTGGAACCAAGAAAGTGGACATTGGGCAAGCCTGTGGAAATGGTGGGTCCACATGTGGCCCCACGGAGAAAAAAACATCAACTTAAGAATGACTCAGACTTTGAAATTGAATGGAGGATGCCCTACAGTTTCACTGAACTGTAAAGTATCCTTGACTCATGTTTAACATCCAAATTTCTCCTTATGATATGAAAATGTTTATCCTTTGCCTTTCCATTGGTGTATTAGAAGCAGTTAAATGTTTTTGTAACTTTCAGAGTTCGATAGCAGATGGGACTTTTCCTCAAGATGCACTGTGTTTTTTTAAAATGCCTATATGATTTTGTGAGTGAATTATTACTGATTTAAGGTTTTTTGAGAATTGTAATGTATTTTTGGAATTCAGAGGGTGGAATGTAAATATTGGGGAATTTGATGTAATTATGAATTCCAAAAAAATAATTGGATCATGCGTGTAAACTGATTTGTTAATCTGGGCATGATTAATGTGTTGACTGGGCCCCATCAGTAGGGCATTGAGCCCCACCCCATAGTGGATGGGGGAATAGAATATAAAATGCATGGAAAAGGACAGTTGAAGCAGTTTTATTTGAGAAGGAGTTTTGATGTTGGAGAAAAAGCCCCAGAAGAAGAGAAATGAGTGGTTTGCCTGATAGTCTACTGCTGACCTTGTGGAGGAACCAGAAGAACTAAGGCCAGAGAAGAATGCAGCCCTGGGAAGTGAGGAACCCAAGAAGCCTGAACCCTTGCAAAAGTCTGAAGCTGTCTTGCTCCAAGAAGTGGTAACATAATTTGGTGAAGGAAAAAAATTATGCTCTATGTCCTGGTAACTGTAAGTTTCTACCCCAAAGAAATATCCTTTATAAGATGAAGAGATTTCTGGCATTTTGCATCAACACCCCTTTGGCTGACTAATACAGGATATAAAATGTTTTAAAATATTTGGCAAGTCAACTACAAATAACAAGTGCAGATTTGGAAAGAAAAGCAAAAGTGTTATAATTTCCCTGGTAAACTTTAAACAATATTTAATAGTGCATCTCATCCAAATAAATAGAAGGAAAAAAGTTGAAAAAAATAGTAAGTACAAAACAAATATTCAGGGTTTCTCGGGTTGCAATTTTAGCCTTTGTTCTGGGGCCAACTTACTCATGCATCTTTGGAAGCTGTGCCCTCCTTATCCTTTAGAAGCCTGAAGGTTCCAGGGTTGATTTACATGCTGTTGTGTTGCCCCCATCATAAATCATGTGCTGCATCACTTCCCCATTTCCTATTTATGAAGTCACCAAACTGGATGTGATGCTCATTTGAAGCAAAAAGAACCATGAATGATAGAACAAATAAAAAGGAGATATAATTGCACCTCCCATATTCGATGCTTAGATGATTGATATTGGATCTTTCCTCTTTTCTAATGAATGCATTCAATGCTATAAATTTCCCTCTAAGTACTATTTTGCTGTATCCCACAAATTATGAAGAAGCACATGACATTAAGAAGCAGAAAGAACCACATATCAAAAGGCTTGTGTGTGAAGCTATATCCACTTCCACAACATTACAGACTTGAGATGAAGGCAGAGAATGTAAGAATGTTGGGAAAATATTTTCTCTGACTGCAAGCATTGTTTCCTCAAAATAACAATTCTATGAATGTAACTTCACTTTGAGGAGATGTTGTAATTCAACGTGGTGGTAGACAGTTTCAGGAATGATCCAAACAAAGTTTGGAACCCGGGGACCTACTTCCATGTGGAATGCAGACAAGTTTATTTAGGCTGAAGCTGCTTTTTATACTACAAAGCTGATAACGAAATTAGGGCATCCTTCACTACTTTCTCAGCTTGGTACCTGACAGCACTGTCTGTGTCTGTGATCCTAGACAATCTTTCTTGGGAATTCATATCATAATATCTTAGTGTTGTGTTCATTCCGTTCTGCATCTTTCCACTGGTGTCTGCAGTATGCAGTGTCCTTGGAGACATTTACTAATGTTTCTCTGCCAGCAAGCATGCTTTTTAAATGCTTAACCCTTTAGGCTCTGGCTCTCAGCATCTTCTCCAATAATTCCCCTTTTTTTGTATTTTGTCCAGGGTGACTGTGCTTGTCTTAGGTTGCTCTCCTCTGAAGGTCTTACCCATTCCTGGCCAACAGCCAAGATCCATGGACAGGGGTCTTGAGATTTAAGGGTTTTAAGCAGAATCAAGAGACTGGCATGGTTGTCCTTTTGGTCCTATTAATGTGGGACAGCAGGGCTTTGTGAATGCCTCCTAATACAGATAAGAGAAGCAGAGAACCAATGATCCCCACACTGAAGTTATCAATTACAGAGGTTGATTTCCACCAATGTAAGGAGTTTATTTTATTTAATTGATCTGTCACTGATTGCCAAAATTTGCTACCTAAAAGCATAGTAGGTTGCTTCTGAGACTTGCTCAAAATCCTTTTATGCAAATCTGTAATTTCAATAGATAAATTTGTGTGATTACCCATTAAATGATGTTTAATTTTTTTCCATTCACAATGGAAATCATTGTATGGGAGAGTAGTGATAAAAAATCATTTTCACTCCAATCACACTTCAAACCTTGATTTTAAATTTAGAATATATACCTGATCTCCCATTTGTGTAACAGGCATCCTTTATGTTATTAAGCCTATTATTAATTTGCTCATCCATATATATCTGACCATGCCATAGTTCACTGGCATTATGATGCCAATTTTTAACATATTGTTTTCTTTGGACATTCTCGTGTAAGTCAGTTCCTGCCACAGCAGTGGCTGTAATAATACTTACAAGTCCCAATACAGCAGCTACAATTAATCCAATTACACCTTTGCTTCTTTTCAAATAAAGATTTAGAAAGTGCCAAAGGATTTGGCACTCAGGGGGAGACTGCCAGCCACAATTCATGAGAACCAGAAGCCAATTCCACTTTGCGATTGCCCTATTACATCTGCAGAAGAACTCTCCTGTAAAACAGATTCTGATACACAAGTGTAAAGGGAACAAATGCTGCAGAAAATCCATGTTTGTTTCATGCTCACTGTTCCTACTATGAAAACAATGGGATACCACACATAGTTTATGAAATTAAGTGGATTTTATTTTTAAAGTGGTAATATTAGTTTTACTGCCTTGCCTTTCAAAATTTGGGGTAGTTCTCAAAAATAATATCCACAAAAAATTTTTAGTTTTGTTAAGTTTAGTGTCCCATAATTGTGGGATAAATCTTCCCTGATGAGTCCAATTTAGTGATATATTTATACTTATGACATCCCCAAAATTCTAAAAATAATCATAGCTTTCATTAGTTGCTTTTGTTGAATTATTAATTTTTCAACTTATGGTTGTGTTTATATTAGGTTTCAGTATCCCAATAAGGGCCCAATTCTTTACAATTCTATAGGAATTATTAAAGAGCACAACCTCAGATGAAACATGGCATGTATGCCATTTATCCCTTTGTACTATGACTTTGGGGCTGTATACATGGATCAATTAATCCTATGCAGTTAAGTCATTTAAGAAAAGTCAAGGTTAAATTTTCAATAAATTTCCCTTCCTACTCATGTTTTAGAGGAAGGTGAGGATCAATGTGTCCAGGAAAATGAAAAGAATGATTAATATAAATAGCGTACGATTTGTTCCCCTAAGTCAACATTTCTAAAAGAGGTGAATTAGTAATATAAGCCCAATATGTATAATTATGTGAAAGTGCAGTATTTACTGCTGTGGTTTTCAAGGAAAGCATAGCAAGGAATAATTGCGTTAGAGGGAAATTCTGCCTTTTAGAAGTTACCATCTTTTCTGCTTCTTGTGTTAGCTTCTTTGGCTTCTTTATGTCTAGGTTTCAGATGTCTGGAAAGGACCCAAAGCTGATCTCTTTTATCTCTAATGATAAGAGCAAAACCTTGACCCTATATGCTATATTATCTTCTGCCTTGTTCCATTGATTATTATTTTTATGCTTTCAATAAACAAGTTGTCCACTATTTGTTTCTGTATTACTGCCTGATTTTTGCAATAAATGCTCTGCTGCTGATGTATATGATTCTGACCATTGGCTTAAAAATTTATTGTAAATAATGTTTAATATAATTGTTTTCACACTTCACCATTTCCCCCTTTTTTTTATTTTGCAGCATTTATAGAGGTTTAACTGTTATTTTTTTATGATAAATATACATACATTCACAGGCTTACTAAATCAGTGGATACACTGATATACTTGGCTTATTTTTGGCTAGAGTCCTGGATAGATACAAAATAAATGTTAATATATATTTAGTTTAATAAGCTTATATTGACAATTAGAGTGAGAAACAAATACCATAACTAATTAAAAGATTAAGTCAATATTGAACAAAGTTACAGAATGACAGATAAATAGAGCAGTCTAATACATACTTACCAATATTTAGCTTTTAGCTGGGAAGTGTTGAATTGTTGAAGTAGCAACTGATGAGATTTGGTTGACTGTGTTTAGGATTAATGAATTTGATAGTATAAAAAACCAACGTGTGAATATTTTGCTAATTCCTGAGGAAGTGGCCACCCTCCTTAGGAAAGAATACAACACTCCCTGGGCAATACATTTTAAGGTTTATGCATCAATCCCTGGGAGAGTGGCCTACTCCCCCAGAGAGGAATACAACATCTGTTGAAATGCACGGTTATTTTTTTAAATTTGTTACAAAACATCCTTGATGTGCTTACCATTTTAATTTCCAATATTTTGCACAAAATGTGAAAAGTGTTAAGTAGCAAGGCATTGGTTTGTTGATTAACAAGTTTTCTGTATGATGCTTTACTTTTAGGCTTGAACAATACTTGCCAGACTTGTTTTTTAATATATTTAGTTTCAGGACTGTCTAAAGTCAAAACAAGAGATTTATATATATTTTTTATAAAACGCATTTATGTGTAATATACAAGTAATTAAATTACTTAATTTTGCAATGTATTGTATTAAAATTTTGATTAGTATTTTAGTTTATTATACATAATTCATTACTGTAGTAGATTATACAACAACAGACATCCAATGAATAAACCTATTTCTTAAGCATTTAAGATTCTTAATAGCATAATTAGAATGACCTCAGGTTTTTATTTTGTATAATTTCAGGCATAGGTAAAAACAAATTATTATCTCCTATTTGGGCTGTGGTGTAATACATTAACTTGTAATTTTAATACTTGCATTTGGTTTTGTTTTTAACATTATAATTATAACTGGGGCTGTTGCTTACACTGTTGAATATAAACTTGATTTATTGTTGGCTATTTTGCAGGAAGGGGAATGTGGGCTGGATTGACTTGTTTAAGAAAATATTACAGAAAGCTTTAGCAAGTTTTTAAACAAATTGATAGTGACATAACAGGATATTAATTTTTTGAAACAAACTACCAATATTTGGGACCACTGCATGCTGCAATAGTGTTATTTTATTTTACTATATTTTACTGTTATGTGCTACCCTGGCAGCCTTTAATGGCTGCTTTATTTTGTAGGTATAACTAAAATTATGATTAATAGCATTATATTTTTATTTAATATTATTTGGAAACATTATTAAATTTTCAGGAATTTTATACCTTTTAAAGTATTCATATTAACTTTTTATTCATATAACGTTAATTTTATAGAATTAGAAAATTTCTTTTAATTATACAACAGTTTTAAAAATTTCAATCAACTTATATCACATGAACATAACTATTTTTAGCATTTTACATTTTCTTAGGTAAAAGACTAACTTATATGTGAGTTTGAAATGAAAGCTACCTTTCAGGATTTGACTTTGAGAAAGCAGGCTCAAGCATTGTGTTCTTTTAAAAAGTGATAAAACCTATTTCTCTATGGAAACAATAAGGTTAAAGTACAAGGAACCATTTTGATAGGGTTTGGGTTTTGGTTAGGGGTAGGGTTAGGATTAGGTTTAGGGTTAGGGTTAGGGTAAGGGTTAGGTTAGGGCTAGCGTTAGGTTAGGGTAAGGGTCAGTGTTAGGTTAGGATTAGGGCTAGGGTTAGGGTTAAGTTTAGGGTTGGTTAAAGTTAGTTAGGTTTAGTGTTAGGGTTATGTTAGGTTTAGAGTTATTGTTAGGTTTGCATTAGGGTTTGCATTAGGGTTAAGTTAGTGTTAGTTAATGTTAGAGTTAGTGTTATGATTAGGGTTAGTTAGGGTTTGGGTAGGGGTTAGGTTTAGGGTTAGTGTTAGGGTTAGCATTAGTTTAGGGTTAGGGTTAGTGTTAGGGTTAGGGTCAGGGTTAGTGTTATAGTTAGGGTTAGGGTTATGGTTTAGGGTTAGGTTTAGGGTTAGTTTAGCATGAGGGTATGGGTTAGGGAGTAAAAATCTCAGTTTCAGCTGAGGAAGGATCGACAGCTCTACTGCTTTTGGTACCTGCCTTAAATTCTGTTACAGAATGGATTGTACTGCTTTATTGCTGACTGGGTAGATTTGAGCAAGACTAGGGATTGTGCTCATTTTATTTGTCTGAGAGCCTTGAGCAAAGCCTGCTTGGACGTTTCCCGATTTATTAATGAGACTACCATTTTTAAGATATTTGGAATGGCATTCTTTCATTCAGTGTAACCCTTTTAGCACTTAGGACACACACGTGTTGCTATTGATTTATTATTGCTGCTAAATGGAGCCCTTACACTAGTTTTTGCTCTGCAACAGTTTTTCATATGACCTGGTTTCTCAGATTTAAAACAATTTAAATTATTAACAACAGGACTATGTCCCTTTAGAGTATGTGCAAGGTGGTTCATGTTATAGGTATGAGGCCTAATATTTTGGCATGTTTTTATATAATCCTGTAAGGTAATTCCATTTGCCTTTATAGGATATAAAGCCTTTTTACACACACTGTTATCATTATTAAAAGCCAACATTAGAATAAGCACTTTTTTACGATCAGATTGAGTTAATGTCTTGTTGATTACATCTATCCACCTTGCTACAAATTCAGCATAGGGTTGAATAATTCCTTGAACAATTTTTGAAAATGATTGTACAGCCCTTCCAGATGTGGAGATTCATTGCCAGGCATCTAGGCAGCAAAATCACACTTGTAAAATGGCAATATTTTCATATAGAGCTTGGCAAGGAATTTCAGCCCATTGACCTGCTCCTAATATTTGTTCAGCAGTAATAGGCACTGGTGGATTTTGCTATTGATTTCATCGTGCTACAATATTAGCTTTATCAGCCCACCAAGTTTTAAATTGTAAAAACTCTGCTGAATTAAGAACAGCTTGAGCAAACAAAGCCCAATCCTAGGTTATTAATCTGCTTGCTTGTGCCATTTCTTCCAACAATTCTGAGTATAAGGAGAATCTGCACCATATTGAGTGCATGCTTTTTAAAAATTTTTGTTAGATTTAAAAGGAGCATGGTCGTATTGTACACCCCATTGAGGATTGTTAACATCTACTGGAATTTGAGTCACTTTTAGTGGAAAAGAAAAGAAAAGATGCATATCTTCTGAATTTTCTTCTCTACTTCACTGTGCTGTACTTTTCATAACTGAAGAGGGTGGTGCTGGGCTCAAAACAAACTTTTGGAGTGTCATCAAATGTTGTAAAGAATGGATTTAAATACCTTAGGATGCACAGATGCTGGTTTAAAAGACAGTAAATAATCTTTTGGATCGGATGGCTTATTGAACAATGGAAAAGTTCCATAAACTCCCTTTTTCTTTTTATTAGACATGAGTTTATCGGTTATTGCCTGTTCATTAAGTTTTTCAGATATATTTTCATTAAAATTATCATTAACTTGTTCTACTACAGTGTTAGCAATCGCAGTATCCATTTTAATATCTTCATTTTCATATGACGGTAGTGGCTCAAGAGCAACAGAAATAAGACTATACAAAGACCATACATAAAAATATTTCTGTACAAGAAAAAAGAGTTTTAGTAACTCTAGGGCCGTCACAGATACACCTGTATTCTTTAATAGGATTTTCAAAACATGGAAATATTCCTCTAACCGAGTTGGCTGATTACTGATTACGCCGATGATCAACATTATTTGACTCACCAGCAGAATGCAAGGACCGTCTGATCCAGCAGTCATTGTTTCCACAGCACTTATACAGAGAAAAGACTAGCCGTGTCCCACGTTTGCTGCCATCTGTTGTAATTCTATGTGGAGGTAGACAGTGCATGGAATGATCTAAAGAAACTTTGGGAGGAGAGGGGCCAAGATGGTGATAGTGTAGGAGGGCACACACTGCAAGCTCCCAGAACAAGGCCAATTGTGGACGGGGTCCTGCACAGGGTTCTGTGTTGTGCACGCGTGGAGTGAGAAGCTTGGGAAATCTATCTGTGTGGATCAACGGCATGGATGGAACAGTAGAGATTCGTGAGTTTTAAGGCCCCCAGTGGTGGTTGTCACAAATGGCTGAGCCCCGCGGTTAGGGAGGAAAAATAAAATAAAATAAAATGGCCATTTGAAGCCGCAAGCAGGGCGAAAAAGTTTTATTTTCTGGGGATCTGGCTGCCTGGCGCCCCTTGGAACTTGTGTGAAAAGAACAAACGAGCGAATAAGCACCCGGTGAACCGGAGGGGGGATTCTGGTTGGGGAACAGAGCTGATTTCCCTAGCCACCCAGGGATAAGGCCCAGGCTGCTGCGGAGCCAGGAAGAAGGGACATTTCCCAAAAGAAGGAGGTTTCTGTTAGAGGACAGGGAAGGGTATTTTTTATTTTTAGAAATCGATCTGGCTGCATGCACCACCCCATAGCTTTGGGGAGCAGATAAGCCGACCTGTAGCAGCATCAGGCTGAGAGCAGATGCGAATCTGCACTCAAACTGATTTACTTAGCAGCCCGTGATATTCAAGCTTGGCTCCAGGAGGGGCGGAATTGGCCATCTTTAGCACTCCTCACTGACTAACAACAGAGCTACAGCTAACCTGAGGAGTCCAGAAAGTGGGACGTGCTTGATTATTTTCCATGGGCCCAGCTAGGGTCTCTTCCGTAAGGGGTTGATCTAGAGGAGGAATTATTTTGGGTCCTGCATTTGACTAAAAAAATAAAAATATAAAAAAAGTGAGAAGGTCACTTCAACAAATGAAAAATAAATTCTTTTTAATTTAGTTTAATAGCTAAAAGCTGCTTCAGGACCTGCATATAGAACCCTGTGGGGAAATTGATTGATAAACACAAGTAGGCAGGAAGGAACCACATGGACCCTAGGGGAATCATTGACCCCCCTAAGCACTATTGACTGCTTGCCTGTGTGGATCTTTGATTTCTTTCTGTTTCTTTCTGGTCTCTTGCTATTCTTTCCTCTTTTCTCCCCCCATTCTTTTCTGGGCCTCTTTTTCAGTAATTTCCCACTCGCTGTATATATTGATTCTGTATTACAAACTATCGATTATCCGTCCTGCATCTTTCTGTCTTCTGTTTTCTGTTGTGGTGCTTAGAGAAAACATTTTTTCATAGGCCCACAACTTAAGGGTGTCAATTTCTATCCATCTATTTTGTTTTCTTCTTCTTTTATTTAACTTAGTATTAAAATTTTACTTTCTGACCTTTCTTTACTATTTCTCTCCCTCATCATAGTTCAAGCCTTCTAAATCACTACATATATATTCCTCCATTTGTTTTCCCAGTCCATTGTAGGAACTCCATATTTTTACCTAGTATTCTACAATGCCTACACAAGTTAAAGATCCATCTCATTACGTCTCATTTTGCCCCTCTTCTAACTTTAATCAATATTACTATTATCCTTCTGCCTTCCTTACATCTTTTGATTCCTCTGACCCTAACCATTTGCATTCAAGGGAACATAGAAAGAAGCAAGGAAATAAAATGAGAAGGAAAACTGCCAAAGAGAAAACTTAATTCACATGCAGAACCAACAGCTAAATAAAATTCTAGAGCATAGAGAAAAGCTAATCAATGGAACAAACTCATCAAGATAATATGATGACCAGAGGGCAAGAAAAAAATACAAATGACTCTGAGAAACTGGAAAACATGGAACAGTACAATGCACATAATAAAAACCAGGAAACAAAACAGAACATCGAACAACTAATCAAAGCTATTCAAACAAATATCATGGACCAACTTAAAGAAGTGAAGGAAGAGATTAAGGATATAAAGAAGACACTGGGAGAACATACTGAAGAAATTGCAAACATGCCTAAAAAGGTAATGGATATGATGGTGAACAAAGGCACAAGCCAAGAAATGAAAAAGACGATGGACTCACATAGCAGCAGATTTGAACAGGCACAGGAAAGAATTAGTGATATGGCAGACAATACAGCTGAAATCAAAGAGTTTGTAGAACAGATAGAAAAATGATAGAAAAAATACAGCATGGTCTCAGGGAATTAACCGATAATACAAAACACACAAATATACGCATTATGGGCATCCCAGATGGAGAAGAGAAGAGAAAGGGAACAGAAGGAGTGTTGAAGGAAATAATGGCTGAAAACTTCCCAACTCTATTGAAAGAGATGGATGTGCAGATCCAGGAAGCACAGCACACCCCAAATAGTATAAATCCCAACAGGCCAACTCCAAGACTTATACTTGTCAAAATGTCCAATGCTCAGGACAAAGAGAAAATACTCAAGGCAGCAAGAGAAAAGAGAACCATCATATACAAGGGAAGCACAATAAGATTAAGTGCTGATTTCACAGCTGAAACCATGGAGGCACAGAAGACTGTGGTATGACATGGCCAAAACACTAAAAGAAAAAAACTTCTAGCCACAAATTCTCTATCCAGGAAAATCGGCATTCAAAAATGATGGAGATTTCAAAATATTCACAAATAAACAGCAATTAAGAGAGTATGTCAAGAAGAAACCAGCACTTCAAGAAATACTAAAGGAATCTCCACAAGTTGAAAGGAAAAAACAAGGGAGAGAGAGTTGGAGGAGAGTTTCAAAACAACTGAAAAGTCAAAAAGAGAAATAAAACAACATATGACAAACATTAACCCAAAGAAAAACTGCCTGAAGTAAGAAATTCGTTATGAGTAATAACACTGAATGTTAATGGATTAAATTCACCTAACAAAAGACTCAGATTGGCAGAATGGATAAGAAAATATGATCCATCTATATGCTGTCTACAAGAAACCCACCTTCGAACCAGGGATTCAATTAAGCTGAAAGTGAATGGCTGGAAAACAATTTTACAAGCTAACAATAGACAAAAAAAGGGTAGGAGTAGCTATTCTAATATCATACAAAATAGACTTTAAATGCAAAACTAATGTAAGAGACAAAGATGGACACTACATATTAGTAAACAGAGTAATCTCTCAGGAAGAGAGAACAATCATCAACATTTACGCACCTAATCGAGGTGCCTCAAAATACGTGCAGCAAACTCTGGAAAAATTAAGAGGAGAAATAAATTCCACTACAGTTATAGCAGGGGACTTCAACAAACCACTATCATCATTAGAAAGAACATCTGTGCAGAGAATCAATAAAGAAACTAAGGCACTCAACAATACATTAGAAGACGTGGACTTAATAGACATATACAGAACACTACACCCAAATAAAGCAGGATTTACATTTTTCTCGAGTGCACATAGAACATAATCCAAAATAGACCACATGCTAGTCCACAAAACAAAACTCAATGAATTCAGAAAGATTGAGATTATAAAAAGTAATTTCTCTGACCACAATGGAAAGAAGTTGGAAATCACTAAGGGCCAGATAAACAGGTTAGGCACAAGGATATGGAAGTTAAAAAACACACATTTAGACAAAAAGAGGGTCAAAGAGGAAATTTCAAAAGAAATCAGTAACTACCTTGAAACTAATGAAAACAACAACACAACATATCAAAACCTATGGGATATAGAGAAAGCAGTCCAGAGAGGGAAATTCGTAGCCATAAATTCATATTTGAAAAAAGAAGAAATAGCTAAAATTGAAGACTTACCTGCACACTTGGAGGAATTGGAAAAGCAATAACAAACTAAACCTAAAGGAAGTATAAAGAAGGAAATAACAAAGATTAGAGCAAAACTAAATGAAATAGAGAATAAGAAAACATCGGAAACAATAAAAAAACCAAAAGATGGTTCTTCGAGAATATCAACAAAATTGACAAACCCTTAGCCAGACTAACAAAGAAAAAGAGAGAACAGATGCAAATACATAAAATAAGGAATGAGCAAGGTGATATCACTACTGACCCCACAGAAATAAAGTGTATCATACGAGGATACTTTGAAAAATTATATGCCAACAAGAATGAAAATTTAGAGGAAATGGACAAGTTTCTAGAAACCCACAAACAGCCGACATTGATGAAACAAGAAATAGATGAACTCAACAGTCCAATTACAAGTAAAGACATAGACTCAGCCTTTAAAAACCTCCCAAATAAGAAGAGTCCAGGACCAGATGGCTTCGCAGTTGAATTCTACCAAACATTCCAGAAAGAGCTAACACCAATTCTACTTAAGCTCTTCCAAAAAATAGAAGTAGAAGGAATATTACCTAACTCATTCAATGACGCCAAAATTACCCAAATACCAAAACCAAATAAAGATACCAAAACAAAGGAAAATTACAGACCGATTTCTCTAATGAACCTAGATGCTAAAATCCTTAACAAAATACTTGCTAATCGCATTCAACAACATATTAAAACGATTATACATCATGACCAAGTGTGTTTCATCCCGGGTATGTAAGGATGGTTCAATAAAAGAAAATCAATCAATGTAATACACCACACAAACAGATTGAAAGAAAAAAAAACACATGATCATCTCTATGGATGCAGAAAAATCATTTGACAAAATACAGCACACTTTCCTCTTAAAAACACTACAAAAGATAGGAATAGATGGAAACTTTCTGAAATGATAAAGAATATATATGAAAAACCCAAAGCTAACATCATTTTCAATGGGGAAATCCTAAAAGCCTTCCCTCTGAGATTGGAACAAGAGAAGGATGCCCACTATCACCACTCCTATTTAACATTGTCTTAGATGTACTTGTACGAGCACTGAGACAAGTGAGGGACATAAAAAGCATACATATTGGAAAAGAAGTAAAATTTTCTTTATTTGCAGATGACATGATCCTATACATAGAAAGCCCTGAGAAATCGACAACAAGGCTTCTAGAACATATACAGGAGTTCAGTAATATTGCAGGCTATAAGATCAATGCTCAAAAATCAGTAGCATTTCCGTACACCAATAACAAGGAAACTGAGGAGGAAATCAGGAAAAAAAATACCATTTACATTAGTAAATAAAAGAATCAAATACGTAGGAATAAATTTAACGAAAGATGTAAAGGACTTATATACAGAAAACTACACAACACTGCTAAAGGAAATCAAAGAAGACTTAAATAAATGGAAAAATATTCCCTGTTCATGGATAGGAAGACTAAACATCATCAAGATATCTATCCTATCCAAACTAATCTACAGATTTAATGCAATCCCAATAAAAGTCAACACTATATTTTTTAAGGAACTGGAAAAACTAACCACAAAATATATTTGGAGAAGCAAGAGGCCCCAAATTGCCAAAGATATATTGAAAAAGAAAAATGAATTTGGAGGTATCAACTACCTGACTTTAAAACATACTACGAAGCTACAGTGATCAAAACTGCGTGGTATTGGCACAAGGATAGACCTACTGACCAATGGAAAGGAATTGAGAGTTCTGATATAGATCCTCACATATACAGTCATTTGATGTTTGACAAGGCCACGAAGCTCACTCATTTGGGAGAGAATGGCCTCTTTAACAAGTGGTGCTTGGAGAACTGGATATCCTTATCCAAAAGAACGAGAGAAGAATACCATCTCACACCTTATACAAAAATCAACTCAAGATGGATCAAAGATCTAAATATAAGATCCAAACCATAAAGACCTTGGAAGCTAATTTAGGGTAGCATCTACAGGACCTTGTAATAGGAAATGGTTTCATGAACTTCACAGCTAAAGCATGAGCAGCAAGAGAAAAAATAGATAAATGGGATCTCCTCAAAATTAAAAACTTCTGCACCTCAAAGGATGTTATTAAGAAAATAAAAAGGCAGCCTACACAATGGGAAAAAAAATATTCGGCAACCATATATCTGATAGGAGCCTAATATCCTGCATATATAAAGAAACCCTACATCTTGAAAATAAAAGGATAAACAACCCATATAAAAAATGGGCAAGTGACCTGAAAAGACAATTCTCCAAGGAAGAAATACAAATGGCTAAAAAGCACATGAAAAAATGCTCAACATCGCTTGCTATCAGGGAAATGCAAATCTAAACTACAATGAGATACCATCTTACACACATCAAAATGGCAGCTATTACAAAAACAGGAGAAACTAAATGTTGGAGAGGATGCGGAGGAATAGGAACCCTCATCCACTGCTGGCGGGACTGTGGAATTGTCCAGCAATTGTGGAAGACAGTTTGGCCGTTCCGCAGAAAACTAACAATAGATCTTCTGTATGATCCAGCAATTCCAATGCTGGGTATATACCCAGAAGAACTGAAAGCAAAGACACAAACAGATATATGCACACCAATGTTCATAGTGGCATTGTGCACCATTGCCAAAAGTTGGAATCAGCCCTGGTGCCAATCAACAGATGAATGGATAAGCAAAATGTGGTACATACATACAATGGAATATTACTCAGCTGTAAGAAGGAACAAAGTGCTAACACATGGAATAACGTGGATGAATATTGAAGACTTTATGTTGAGTGAAGCAAGGCAGGCACTGAAAGATGACCACTATATGACCTCATTGATCTGAACTGAGGAAAGTGAGCAGACTCTGAGAACCATTGTCTGAAAGATAGGTTAACAAAGGAGAGTAAGAGAAGAGCAGTCTTTGAGCCATCACCCATATGGACATAATCTATGGTAAAGTGATAGAGTGTGGTTGCATGTTGGGGGATGGGGCAGATGAGTGGTGGTGTTCCTGGGTTTGGTGGTGCAGCACTGGTGGGTGGGTGGATTAGGAAGGGCAGGTTCAAATCCCCAGGGCAAGTAACTGTGAATCTTGACATTCCATGGGTTAGGAGAGGGGGGTATCATGGGCCCTGGAGGGCTGGGGGGAAGGGAACAGTCAAGATCTAATGGGGTGTTTGGTGGTCATGGGGAAGGTTTTTCATTACCTTACAGTAATGGACACAGGACATGGTAAATATCATCAAAATTATTAAACTGTATCATCTAAATTGTAAATATACTGTAAATCATTGACAATATTTAGTTGCTATATTTTGCTATTTGTATAACAGTTATAACAATACTAACATTCAAAAAAAAAGGGGAGGGGATTAATATGGGGTGTGGTGGGGTGTGGTTTGTTATCTGGAAGTCTCCGGCACTCCGTGTGTGACTTTGCTGTGAACCAAAACTTCTTTGAAAATCAAATGAAAAATTGGGAGACAATGGGGATTGAGAGGGGGAAGGTGTCATGGCACACCAGACATCCGATAACACAGTGATAAAAGGAAGGAAAGAAAAAAAAAAGAGAGAGAAAGAGAAAAAATGAATATATATATATATATTTTAAAGGCATTTCCTTGGGCTTTTCCCATTTTTTGAATGTCCCAATCCGCTAATTATATTTTATTTTGTTTTTTTTTTTTTGTTTGATTATTTGTTTTTATTCCTTCTCTTTTCGTTTTTTTTCCCCTGAGTTTCCGTATGTTTGTCTCTTGCATGTAAGCTTATCATAATTGTTTCTTTTTCCTTGTAAGTGTATTTGAATATTTTAGGACTACATTTTCATGGAGGATTTGGATCACAGAAGGGCTCAATGGGTACTGCAGGGGATTATTGGAGGCGGGTGTCTGGGAGGGGGTTTTCATGGGAATTAGTTCATCTGAATATACATGAAAGATATACAAAATCATTCAAAAGATCAAAAGATGTGTCATGGTCATGATGGGTGGACAATCACACAATAAATGAAGGAATCTGAATTCCTAGCCTGGAGAGCTCTGCCACAGTCTCCAAGGGAGCAACAATAGTCCTCTGAGTGCAGGGACAGTGTCTGTCAAAAGAGGATGACCCACTGACGTGTTCTTTTTATTGATGACTACCCTTGTGAGTCTTTACTCTTCTTACTAAGACTTATCCTGCAGTTGTGGGTTGCCTAAGAGTTGCCACCTGAGAGCCTCCTTGTTGCTCAAATGTGGCCTCTCTCTAAGCCAATCTCAGCATATGATTGCATTACATTCCCCCCAACATGGGACATGACTCCCAGGGATGAGCCTCCCTGGCAATGAGGGATTAATACCAAGTGCCAACTGGCAACACAACTGGGCAAAGACCTTGAATTAAAGGGGGAAAATGTAAAGACAAATGAGTTCATTTGGCTAAGAGACTTCAAAAAGAGTCAGGAGTTCATCCCAGAGGTAACTCTTACGCACACCTCAGTGGGAGCTCATAGAATATCTAAGTGCCTATCACCACACACAGAGGGGCTTCTGAGAGCTCTGGAGACACCCAGGTCCTATATAAGTGGGGATAGACCCAGAGACTGATGCCTTATCAGTGGGCTATCTTTTGGAATCTGTGCTCCTGAGAGTGACAGAATTGGAATCAAATAAGTCCTCTCTGCACATGGTTCATCAGTCCCCTCTATTCAAACCTATATGTGATGCTGAAGTTTTAGGTATACTTCCAGAGCCTGGAGGCTGTGGCCTACCTATGTGTCAGGTGTGCATGGAATCTGGGTGGAGCTGCACCTCCTACTCTACAGCTCAATGGACTCATCCAAGTCAACTGGCGAGGAGACAACGACGGGCAATGGCCATCCCAGGGAATGGAGAGGGCCTGCATCTGCAGGCAGGATCATCCCACCCACCATATCCATGGGATATAAGCCCTTTCTCATTTGGTGGTGGAGTGGACATCACCATCCCAGTCCCCTCAGGATTGGCGGAAGAACTATGGACTAAAATGGACTTGATGGTATTCTGTTGTTTACATATGGTGATTCTAGCAATGGAAGAAATTATAAAAATGAGGTGGAGCCAGTGGCCACTGGACACTTTGGGGGCATGAAGGGGACGAGCAGTTGAATTACAGGGGCTTCTTTGGGATTTGGAGGTTGTCCTGAGTACCTTTGTGGAAATGGATGTAGGCCATTTTAAATCAGCACACACCACTCAGAACTGAGTGGGAGAGAGTGTGGTCTAAGGTGTGAACTGTGGTCTATAGTTGGTGGCAAGGCTCGAGGATGTGTAAGTCCATTGAGGGTGGTGGGCCACACTTGTGTGAGATGTTTTTGTGGGATGTGGTGGGAGGTGTGGTAGGTGGGCAACATGGGAATCCCAGTGGGTTCCATGTAATAATTTGGGTATCTAAGCACCTCCTAAAATATATTTATATATATATACATAAATAACATTTTTGTAAGCAAATGCACATATATGCATATGTATGTATATATCCTTTTGCAAATGTTGGTATGTATTGTGAAAATTTTTATTTTTACCCACAATAAAAAAAATAATAAAAAAATAAATGTAACTAAAACATAAAAAATAAGAAACTTTTGGATGAAGAGACCTCACTCCATGTGGAATGAAGGCAAGTTTATTTTGGCTGAAGCTGCTTTTTATACTGCAAACCTGATAACAAAAGTAGGGCATCGTTCACTTGTTTCCCAGCTTGGTACTTGAGGACACTCTCTGTTTCTGTATTCCCAGAAAACCTTTCTTGGTAATTCAGACAAAATATCTTAGTGGTGTGCTCATTTCACTCTGCCTCTTCCCACTGATGTCTGCAGTATGCAGTGTCCTTGGAGACATTTACAAATGTTTCTCTGCCAGCAAGCATGCTTTTTAAATGCTTAACACTTTATGCTCTGGCTCTCAACATCTTTTACAACAAGGGAATTTGCATCATGCTTACCAAAGCATGAGGGAATCTATATAAGTAAAAAAGTATGTGGACAATGTGTTTTGCCTGTTTGCCCCACATGGTAGTCCTCCTGTTTACCTGTAATGAGTGTGAAGTTTTCTTCGAAATTCAACCTCATGAGATACCTGAGAATTAATCCTTCAGAGAAACGATTTGGGATTTCATGAATTTGGGAATGCTAGAGTCACATCAATGAAATATGCAGGAGTAAAATCCTGTGAATGTAAGGAATATTGGAAATCCTTCAGCCAGGCATTAAATCTCATTGGGCAAGAAATATTCATACATTCGTTAGTATTGTAATGAACAAGTGAATCCTTCCATCTGAAAAAAAAATTCACATGGAATATGAGAAAATTCAAACTAGAGAGAAACCATATGAGTGTCCTAAATGTTGTCTGCTCTTTAGAGTCATTTTTTACTCCTCATTTTGAAAGCCATAATGGGGAACAAGCATAGAAATGTAATACATGTGGGAAAGTTTTCAAACTAACAGAAAAGCTCTTTATGCATCAGAAAATTCTTACTGAAGAGAAATCATATATATGTGGGAAAGCTTTAAGTCAAATGTCAAATCTCAGATACAAGAGATTTTCTACTGCAAAGAACCCCTATGCATGTAAGGCATGTGAAGAAGTCTTTTGGTACAAATCATCTCACAGAACATGAAAAAACTCATAGTGGACAGAAACAAAATGAATGTAAAGAAAGCAGAAAAGCCTTCAGCCAAAAGCAATAGTTCATTAAACATCAGCTCATTCATTCTGGATAAAAACCCTCTATATGCAATGAATGTGGAAAAGCCTTCAACCAGAAGGAAAACTTCATTAACCATCTGAGAATACACAGTGGATAGAAACCCAATGAATGTGATGGACGTGGACAATGACATGGACAATTTCATTCAGAAATAGAGCCTCATTACACACCAAAAAGACACTGGAGAGAAACCATATATATGTAAGGACTGTAGGAATGCTTTCAGTAGCAAATCAAATCTCATTGACCATGAGAAAATTCATACTGAAGGGAAACTCTATATATGTAAGGAATGTGGAATAGACTTCAGCCAGAGGCACTATCTCATTAAATATTACAACATTGATACTGGAGAGAAACGCTGTGAATGTAATGAAAGTGAATCTCCAAACAATCTCTACCTCCAGTCTGTGCAACTTGTTGCCAATCTTTTAAGGAAGCGGCTGTGACTGTGCAATTCAGGATGTCTTTCTCCTCTTGGAAAAGTGCACTTGCAATTTGTTCTGAGAACTCCTCCTCCCACATCTTCTTCCACAATCATCTGCATTCAACTTGTTACCACTAATTCATGCCTCAGAACTCGAGATTTCTCTTCGTTTATGTAAAGATGGCTTTCCATTTATTTCAAATTATCCTGGTTGTTTTCACTTGTTCTTCAATCCATCACATTCTGGGGAAGCATTTTAAAAATTACCTTTTTAAAAAAATGCTGCCCAATATTGTGGCATTTTCTTATAAGGCACCCCAACTATTTATTGTTTTTCCGTTTCTTCACCTGGTTCTGATGGGGATTCAAGTATTACAGCCACTGAACTACAGTGGTCTGCTTTCTACTTAACTCCAATTTTCCTTATTACTTTAAGTCAGAAATGATCCTTTCGTAACAAGATGACATATGTCTAATCTCAAGTATTTTAAGAAGTTAGAAAATTTATTTATATTCCTAAGTTGTACTCCAATATCTTTCTCATATCTGACAGGTTGTGGGATGGATGAAACTAGAGAATGCATGTATTTAAAAACAGAAATGTGCACCCATATAAGGATGCCAATGCAGACAATTCTGAGGAAGGAGGAATGGGGATTGAAGCTAGCGAAGGAATTTGGCTGCTTGCCATAACAGTCATAAATTATTTTTATACTCTTTGCACGGATAATTTGGTTATAATTTAAAAGAAAATTTGAAAATAGTACATAAAGAAATCATACAAAGTGGTTGATTTGAAGATATTGATTTGTATCTGCAACATCACGGGGTGTGGAACTTCCCCTCACTCTTTGCAAATACAATTGTCCCTAAAGAAAAAGTGCTCACTCCCTTCAGACACTTCCCCAGCTGCATGGATGGGTGGAGACCTCCCTTAGCAAGTGTGACCACGGAGCACGAGGAGCATGGACTCAACTGTGTGAAGGCCACCCTGCACTCTACACGTGTCCAAATAGAGGGCTGTTAGCACCACAGGAGAAGATGGACTTCCTGCTGCTTAATACACAGTGAAGACTTGCTAGAGAGACTCACATCAGTATCTGAGGCTGTGAGTGCTGAGCAGGGCTTTCATCCTTTCCTCCTTTGCAGTTTGAGAAACTATGATGATGGTTCTCTTTGGGGCTTTGAGAGTTTGGTTCCCAAACACAACATTACCTCTCTGGCTTCGGGGAAGTGCAGTGAACAAATGTTACATTCCAGCTTCTTCTGTTGTTTATCAGCTTATTCCCATCCAACCCTCCATTCTCTTCTGGGATTGAAATGGTCTGCATCATTTTCTACACTGATAAAAATGGGTTGCAAATTTAATAGTTAATTAGTCTGAGAACTATCTGGCATCTGTACCCTCAGAGGTTTTCTGCAAACATTGCACTACCTCACAACCTCATTTCTATTCTTGTGTGCCCTAGGTCCCAGGACTTTCTGGGATCCCCATACTATTTATTAG